>JABFFF010000381.1:0-16798 GCA_013623665.1 Fusarium sublunatum | reverse complement strand
CACTGGAGGTGCCGGGGGAGGTGGAGGAGGAACAGACTCCTCGTGGGATCGTCGTCGTTCGCCAGGGACAACCTCATCAATACGCCCAACGCTGCTCTTGCGTCCGAAACGCTCAGGGCGCTGGCCAGGTTCGTCAGGAATAGGAGCCGACATGCTACGGGGGATCGGTGGTCGAGCCGGGGGCTGGTAGACAGTTGATGGCAGCAGAGTGAGATTGGGCTCGAGGCTGGGCTCCTCCTTTTCTGGCGATGACTCAGGCGAAGCCTCTGGTGAGTGCTTCTGAGTAAAGTTGGCCGGGATCGTGGGCACCTCGGGCTTAGGAGTGCTGCCGGTCTGGTCATGGTTACCCTCAAGGATAAGTCTCATGGCTTTGGGGGTTGCTGGAAGCCCAATGGCAGGTCCGTTGCGAGCATACATGCTCCTCTGCGGTGGCTCAGTAGCGCTGCGAGGTGGAATGTCGTCCGGTACCGGCTTGGGCTCGGCCATCTCAACAGTGACTGCAAGAGCCGGGGAGAACTCATTGGGATGAGGGATAGACGGTGTCTGGGCACGTTTGGCCAGAGACTTGCGGCGCTCTTCAAGTTCGCGAGCAGCCTGTTCCTTCTTTCGCTGGCGTTCGTCCTTCATCTGTCTGAGGTCGCCAGCATGTTCAGTCGACGCGGCTCTACCGTGAAGATACAGTGGCTCATCCACAGCTACCGCCTCAGAGTTAGCCCTGCGCCTTGGTTCCGAGGGATCCTGCTTGCCTAGTGCTGGTGAGTTCAGACCCCGGCTGACGCTACGGCTATGTTTATTCCTGAACTCCTCTTGGGCGGCCATGGCCGCTCTGAAATCCTCCTCGTCCTCAGAGCCCTGATAATGAGGGACAGTAACTGCTAGGGGCACAGGTGATGAAGGAGAGCGCTGTGCAGAACTTTCACGGCCCTGGCTACGGCCACGGAGTTTCAATGCTGATCGGTCAGGGCTCCTGCGGCGGCTTCCACGGCTTGATCCTCGGCTTGGAGCATTTGTGGCCGATCCGCTCACCTTGCGTACTGTGTTCGGTTCTTCCGCCTTACCGTGACGTGGAGTGCTCAGATTCAGCAGGTCCTCAGGAGACATGGGAATTGGAGAGGTCGGGGATCGTTTGGCCTTGGGCCAACCTCGAGCAGATACACGGCCACGTTCCTCAGATGGCTCCCGTGAGCGAGCAGTTCGTTCTCGGCTGCCTGGGCGACTGCGTGAAGCATCTCGGGTCCTCGAGTGGCTGCGTTGACGACTTCGCTGTCTCTTGGAGTAGTGGTTGGCAGCATCCAGGCTGTGAATGTAGTCTTCTCGATTTCGCACAGCTTGGTGACGAAGGCTCCGTCCTGCGCTTGATGCAGAAGTGACAGAGCTGGTCACGGATCCGGGGCCCCTACGGCGGGTAGGCCAGTGGTAACGAGTAGAGGAAGCAACAGACTGCTCTGGCGAGGTCACATCAGCGTCTTGTGGGACTCCTGGCTGCAGCTGTAGGTTAATGCCCATGGGAATACGGTCACGCGAGCCGTTGCGATGGTTCCGCGAGGCTTGCTGCATCTTCAACATGATGTTCTGGTCAGGAGGGGGTGGGACGTCTTCACCAGGCTGGACAACACGTTGAGCATGTTCTCGCATCATCATGGGACTTGCTGTTGCAGCGCGTTGCAATGCACTACCGGCGGCCATGTTGTCATGACCAGATGGTGTTCGAATGTGGCCAGATCGAGGTTCGTAGTCGTACGGAGCGGCAGACAGCTCGGCAGATCTGATGGCATCGCGGTTAAGATCTGAGGGAATCTCGCCAATGGAAGGCAAGCGTCCACGTGCGCGAGCAGAAGTAGGCGTGTTGAACCTGCTGTTGTTGGATGGGCGGAGGAATGCAGTCGTGGCCTCGTTGTTGGAGGCGTGAGAGAAAGCAGGGGAACCGGCAGAGTCAGCAATAGGGGTCACACCCGCGGCAATAGGAGTTTGACCGCCATCACCGGCAAAGAACTTCGACTTTTGCGTTTGATCACCAAACGAGGTGATAAGTTTGAGCGCAGAAGTCTTTGCGATACTGCGTTGAGGACCACGCTGAACGCCTGGGGGTGACAGAGGCGGGCTCAGTATCTCAGGAATGCTAGGGGTCATAGTCTGGAAGTTGAGCTGAGCAGCCGAAGGAGATGTCCAAGGCTCAGTAGACTCCTGGTCAGTGCATGCAAAACATCGAATTGCCAATTGTTGCTGGCCATGCTGAACAGCCCATTCTCCCCATTTCCTGATAATGGCAGCTTGACGTTCCCAGACGCCTGGCGAAGAGAGACATGTGAGGATCAGTGCCTCCATGTAGCGCTTGTGAGAGATGTAGACCTCAATGGCATCGTTATGGTCACCCATGCCAAGCATAATTGTGACTGCGGCATGCACATCCCCAGTTTCCAGTAGACGCTGGACGTAGGCATGGCCGAGCTTCTGCTGGGATGCCTGACCACCAATACCGCTCAATGCAAGCAGCATCCAGTCTGAAGAGGTCATGTTTTCGAAGCTAGCATTCAAGATATCGGGATCGATATCGCCTAGCCATTTGGCTAGAAGGATACGGCTGGCAGACCCCTGGGGATGTCTACTCATCTCGTCCCTGATCAAGTCCTCAACCTCCTTGTTCCACCCAAAGATAGTGTTGAGCATTTGTCGCCGAAGATCGTCGTTGGTAAGACGAGTATTGTTGGAGCCCATAGCATGCTTATACGGGATATCACTAAGACGGGCCCGTGTGAATTTGAAAAGATCGTGAACCTTGTTATCGTCCGGGCTGCGGGGGACTTCATTGCGCAAGCGAGATGGCCTGCGTCGTGACCGGCTTGAAGTCATAGAGGGAACGCTAGTGGTGCCCAGGGAGTAACCCATTGAGTAGGCATCCAGGTCTCGCGAGTTACCATAACCATTACCGTTGCCGTTGCCGTTGCCAAGAGTAGATGACCTAATCGAGGTTCCAGCTGAGATGTAAGTGTTCTCTGATAGTCCCCTTGACCTCAACGATCCTTGGTAGCGGCCAGGGGTCTGAGAAGACGTTGACGACTTAGACAGGGAAGAAAGGCCGCTTCGGCTTGACACAGGACTGGCTGATTCGTAAGGCTCGTTGCCAGAGTCATAGGCCTGGTGTCTAGTCAGACGGGCAAACGGCGAGAGATGATCTTCGTCACTTTCAGAGATGTTCATGTCCAGGGGAATGGAGCTAGTCTCGGACTCGGAGGCAATAGTAGTTGCTGAAGTCGCCGATCGATCACCAGTTTCCTCGGAGACAGGAGGCGATGGTGGCAACAGGTTTGCTGGGTGCTGGACATTGGCGACCATGATAGCCGGTGAGTTCAGGTCGAACTGCTGTGCCGTGTTATTGGGGCCAAGGGTGAACAAAGTGGCTCCTGGGCCATAGACGGCGAGACCGCGGACAATGTCAAGAGTCGGTATGGGATCATGAGTGACGTGCTTTGTTCTAACATCCCATGATTGTGTTTGGCTGTGCATGTGTTAGTCGAGGAAGTGTCATGCAGCTAAGCGCGCGCGTAGGCTAGGGTGTTTTGTGGTGGTGGCAAGCTTTTGGAAACATGACTTACGAGTCAGAATACTGAATTATGCGACCGTTCTTGGACCATCCCATCCAGTTGGGGCCGTCCATGGAGATCTCGGCCTTTCGGAGGTTTCGCACCACTTTGGCAGGGTCGTCGGCGCTGTACTTCTTGGCCACGCTCCAGACCCGTAAGTCTCCGTCACGCATCTGCACAGCGAGCATGTCCGACTTTTGCCGTGACGACGAAGCATGCCACGCGAGGTTGACAATGGGTGATGGCCCCCTAGAAGTGGTGAGATTGTGCAGGATGGTGAAGCGTGGCTGCAAAGTAGCCACGAATAGAGAGCCGTTTTGATAACTTTGACCATGTTAGCGATATTCAAGCGAGGAGAAAGCAAAACTCACCCGATGGCAAATGTTCTACAATCAGATGATGGAGCCAGTGCAGTTACAGCAATCTGGTCAATTGTCCTTGCAGAAACGTGCTCGGAAGTTGAAGGCTCAAACATGATGATACTTCCTTTGGTGTTGCCTGTGAATGGACGTTAGTTATCATTAACAGAATCAGCTCAAGAATAACATACCAAAAGCAACATTGCCATTTTTCATCCAAGCTGCAACAGTCAAATGCTCGTAGGATGCAAAGCGGGCAATCTCATCACCCGTCATCAAATCCCACACAATTGCTGTTTGGCCAGCATCGTAACTCACAACCAGACGACCACCGCCGGCATCGCTCTGGTTATCGACAGCCAGTAATTGAACCTCATCGGCGTGCCTTGAGAACCTTCGTTCTATAGTGAGGGTATCATGGTGACAGCAGACGATAGATGAGCCCTGGGCGTACAGAAACATAGACGCTGTGGCGGCGCAGGGGTCAAAATACTTTAAATCCGTGACGTGAGGCATCGTGGTGCTGTCTGGAACCTGCGACGTCTTACTCCTTGCTGCAGACCTTCCACCAGAACTCATTGAAACGGTGCGGTTCCGCGACGAGGTGGCCACGGGGACGGACATGATGGGCCTGATATCCTTTCTTGAATCTCAACCTGCGTTGACGGAGCTCGCGTTAGCCAGTCGGATGACCACGACTGCTCTGCAAGGGTCCCGTCTTGTGCGACGCTGCACTGCACGTACTGATATAATGCGAATCGACGTCCCCGATAACGGGCGTCTCTGAGCGTGGCAGTTTCTCTCACTCAGAGTCGCAGTAACAGGCGGAAAGCTACACTCTAGGGCTGTCGAACATGCCTCGGAATGGCCTGCTGTCCACCCGGACAATGACGGTTGGTGTTTCGCTAAGCCAAAGTCTCGGATCGCTTTATAGTGTCGTATGTCTCGTCACGGTGTGCGATAACGGGTAGCGACGGGCAAGTGAGGTTGGACAATGAGCGGAGCTGTATGTCTCGGTCGCAACGGTGTATAGTAAGGGGAGATTCTATGATGCGGTGAGGCCCGAGGAAAGTCTTTGAGATGCGAATTAGTATAAATGTGAGGGGATGAGAGAGAAAAGAAAAACACGCGAGAAGGCGTAGAGAAGGAGTAGATGTGTGTGTGGAGATGGGAAGACGGGTGGTTTTGCTTGCCCAGAGCAACCAGGGCAACTGTCGACAAGGACGCTACAGGCGCAAGTCGGCTCAGATGTGATTGCCTGGGGTCGGACGGCAGCCAAATAGAGATGTGCGCAAAATGGACTGTAGCTAGGTGCCAGGAAGAGCGGTTGAGAGCTTGGATAGGCATGGGTATGGAGAGGGGATGTAAGAGGGGTGTGACGCCGGCGCTTGACTTGCAGGTGTAGCTTGGAATACCTTGAGAAAGGTGATTCCAGGGTCCTTGAGATTGTGTATGCATGTATGGATATGCTGAGCAACGAGATGCGTCTAAGTTGAGAGATATGATGGGGGACAAGGTGTTGTGGAGGGGCGCAATAGGCAATCAGAAGCATGAAGTGATGGCATATACAGAAAATACAAAGACGACAATGAATTGAAACCCCTACCTTGACTTTTCCCCTTTGGATCGAAGCTGGTGAGACTCGAGTTGAAGAGGTTGGGTATAATGTTATGTTGGTGTTGGTGGAGTTGTGATGAAAGCTGGAGCTGAAGATGTGACAATGTGATGAGGCGACACAATCAGACAAGGAAGGCAAAGGGAAGGGGAGGGGAGGGAAAACTAAGAAGAAAAAGACCCAAGTAGGAAAGGCAGAGTCAAAGAAACAGCAGGTTGAGATGGTTTTGAGAAAGAGACGAAAAAACGATCCAGGGTCGTCGCAGGGTTGGATGGGCTTCACTGCGTGTGCTATGTGTGATGGACCATCCATCATGGGTCAAGGTCGGGGTCCGGAGTCAGAGATGGCGCCTAGAGAGCGACGTCCTGGCCTGTCAATGGACGCTCAAGACAAGAGGGCAGATTAAAATAGAGCCCTGCGAACGTTGGTTTGGATGGATCAGCGGAGACGGACCGGCTCATAGGCAACATGGCAACCAGGGGTCAGGATAGAGGATGGTCGACGGCGGCTGGGGATTGGGGAGCTTTGGCTACAGCAGGTAGCAGGCTAAGCTATTAACAGGTGGGGATGGAAAACTAAGGTACCTACCTATCTGTACGTGGCTGAAGCGGTCACCTTGATAAACGATGCTCGGCGGCTGCGTTCTTGCAATGACGAACAACGAACGGATTGCCATTGACGTTGGTGGATCTCTGATAAAAAGAACAGGGCGAAGTCGATTCTGTAGCAGCAGCAAGTCAAATGTCTAGCGAGCAATGCCCCCCTGCCAAATTTAGCCTCGTGGGTTGGCCGCGTGCCTTTTCACATTGACTCGTTGGATGGCTCATCAACGTGTGTGGTCCACTAGAAGCAGACCCCTGCAAATCTCCAGATCCATCCCGACATTAGACTCGACCTATCAATCAATCAATTGTAGCTCGAGTCCATGAATTGGTTCGGGCTTCATCACGGAATCAACTCGTCTCGTCTCATCTCCTTGGCTGTCGTTGCCCTCGCTATCGTCTCATGCAAATTCCACCTCGTCTTTGCAGCCCGTCAATCACGTACTCGCAGTCCCTGCTGCCCCTCTTTTGGCGAGCAGCGTCTGGTACGACGACGAGCGGTGCAGTGCAGTGCGGTGCGGCGGCTTCTCAAGCATTGCAGGGCAGGGCAGGGCAGGGCAGGACAGGACAACACAGCAGAGCATAGGTAGTAGACAGCGCAGAACAGCACGGCGTCCTCCCACGCAGTGCTGCAACGCTGGTGCAGATGAATGGGCACCACGACATGATATACTCGACCCAGCTACCAAATACTGGTCGGTACCTTACATTGCAGTCTGTGTGTTACATCAACACAACATCTCTGATGGTGGTTAGACGTCGAGATGGAAGCTCTGGAGACGGTGCATAACTGCACACATTACAGTGCAGTGGGGACTCCCTGAAGCTGTAGAAGGCTGCATGGCTTGGACATGCTGTAGCTGTAGCCGATTTGCCCCAAGGCATCCAAAGCAAGGCAATCAATCTCGAGAAAGTGAAGTCAAGAAAGATGAAGAATGAGCATGTGGTTGGGGAAACGAAACATGGGGGGGGCTTGAGCAAGCGCTTGCAGGCAGTCTATGATTGGCTGTGGAATTCCACCCCGCTTGCTCCAGATGGTGCTACAGGTGCTTCTCGGCGCTTATTGGGCAGAGCTCGCTGACGGGACGGGCCAATAAGCCGGCCGATCACCTCTGTTACAGGGGTGTTAATCGCCAGCTCCTTGCCGGGCCGCTAGCGAGTCTCCACTCTCTTTTCACTGCCTGCACTAACACTTCAACGGTCCAGGTCAAGGTTCCTTATCCATCAATCATGGACGTTCTCTTATACCAGACGGAGAAAGTGTGCAATTGATCGGATGATGAGGGAAAATTAAGCAAGATTCTCTTGGGTCAGATTATTTTGCGTTTAATTCTCAATTTCTCTCATCATCTCAGGTCATTTTGTCTAATATCATATCAAATCAGCCGCGCCAATGTCTGTTGTAAATGCGCTACTCCACTTTTGACCTCATGCCATGATAGAGCGAATCTTTTCACGCCGCCAACATCGACTCAACTTGGCTTATTCTTGAATTGACACTTTACCCAATTCGATCTCGAGTTTTATTCTTCTTGCTCCTGCTAGAATGGATCTCTCTTTCCTCTAGTCCCGCATATACGATACTGCTTGTCTTCTTTCTTTGCTTTTTCCCGTACCCCTGGTCCCTCCCGCGCCATTGCTACCATACCCACACCCATTCCCAAAGCTTTTCTTCCGTAAAAAGGTACCAATAGTGCTTTGCATAGATAGTACTCCGATGCGTCAATATGTATATCTTGCTCTATCAGATCTCTGACAACTCAGGGCACGTCTAATACACGTCACCCTGCTCATTTCCGTTGTCAACGCATCAGAGCAATTTGCTTTTACTTGCATCAGGAGACGAAGGCCCAGAATAGGCATTGGTCAATGGATTTAAGGAGTCTTCACCATTACCGCTAGTGGTTTCACTTTCTTTTTTAGATGGCCGTTGAACTGGGCTTACACGATATGGCTTATTGACATGGTTGACCGAACTCACTCACTCACCAGCTGCAACTCGACCGTTTAAAAGCCTTTCTTCCGACGTTTGTCTCAGAATTAGGTGGCCCAGACAGGCAACTTGGATTGCTTATCCAGTCATAGCATCACTAACCAACAGGCCAGTTCCCTGTCATATACTTTGCATCACCAGTCTCTCTCTTGACACGGCGTCTCGAGTCTAACAAGCGCCTCCACCTATTGATACCATCAATTCTCGGCTACGGACAGGCGTTGGCATACATGTCGTTCACTCACCGCGCGTTTGTCTATCAAGTCGGTTCGCCTCACTCTCGCTTCCGCTGTACGGGTGAAAGTACGGAAAGGTATTCCTTCGCGCACTGCAGCACGTCTGCATACACAGGATTTAAAAGCCATCATATCATTCGAACTGCAATCAAGCTTGCTGAACTACATCCTGCCCTTTACGATCTGTCCTCGACTTGGAGTGCGGATACTGGTGGAGTCTTCTGCAAATGCCTACATATACGGTATCTATTCCGCTGCACACACTTAACACCCAAAGGCTGAGCGGGCCTCAAAGCCACTATCCTAGACTTTTTGTCGTCTGAGACGCAATTTTATTATCCCGGTGAGCCAGGTCCTCAACTTGGCCTGTCTGGCCTCATACCCCACGCTCCTCCAGGCTCTGCTGCAGCCTCGTACATTCTGCGTCTCTGTACGACCATTCCGTATGGCCACGGCTGCCTGCAGGCACTTGATCTGGAATATTCCCAGTGTCCCTTGCCGTTGCTGCACCTTGTGCTTGCATCTCGTACCTGTCGTGATACCCAGTTCGCCCTCGGATACCGTCACAGCCAAAGATTTGCGCAACTCGACTACCTACATATTCACTGAAGGATTAGCCTGCGCACTAATCCGTGACTTTTTGTAATCACATCTTCTCCGTTGATTGTGACTCGGCCGCGGGGAATCCGGCCGCTGCTTTCACGCATCGCTAGGGTCTCCATGCCATGCCATGCTATATTATAATCTGCGGCCCAAACCGCGGCCAGGCTGATGGATGGGACCTATCACACTTGGAGAACGCCACTCGACAAAAGGCTCCGAGTCCCATCCCTATCTTTGAGGTCGCAAACCTGCGGCCGCTATTCTACACCAGATCGGTCGATTTTGTATAGCCAGCCTTAGAGAAAAGCCAATGGGGGCTATCATAGTCTCATGTACATTTACTAATATGGACTTTCACTTCGAAACCTCATCTCGATCGCTCACTTAGACTTGAGCCATCGAAACACAGCTCATGTTGGCGAAGCTGATTGTAGGCTGAATATAGATTTCAGCCCATCCTAATCTCAAATCAATAAATGGTACTACCCAATAGCTCTTATGAGGACATGATAGACTCGAGGCAGAACACCATCTCGGTCTAGGAGGTGTTGACAATCCAGGATTGACCTAGATCTTTGTCAATCACTTTCAACATTTGTGCGACTTGGTAGGTGTGATGCCCTGAAGATCAATACTGTTGGTTCCAACTCTTGTTGGTACAATTGAAGTGTCTGACCAGGTTCTCGAGTCTCGTTTTCGGCGTCAAGGATCATGGTTCTCATCACATTTCAACCACATTCAATCACTTCCGACCATGCTCGCTCACCAAGCAATACAGCAAAGCTCATGCATGCCAATCCCTTGCATTACCATCCTTCAACTCGCGTGGCTTCAGGCTTCTCCGCAGTCTGATCAATTCGAGCAACTTCTGCATTGAATATAGCCCCTCTATGAAGTCTTTGACCATGTATATAAATATAACACCACTAGAGACGTCTAGCGAGGCCGTGCTTGGATCTCACCAGTCTTCAGCCCCGTCCAATTGGAACGCAGCCGCCTCCGCGGGGGAGGATTCGACATGGTTCATACCTGAAAGGAATGCGGGCGCCAAGAATGGGCTCGAGCCTCGATCGGAGCCGATTAGAGGCCGTCTTGAAAAGGAATGCCAATGTGCAAAGCAAAGCAGAGCTCAGGCACTCGATAGCGGGCGTCCAATACCGGCCGTCGTCAAATAGTTGTCTCACATTAACTTGTATTATCGTGCAGATGAGACAACATGGGCTTGGTGTAAGTGGTCGTCAATATTGGGCAAGATGTCGTGAACGATGCAAGAACCCGAGTAAAGATTGACGTCGAAACGAGCAAACATTTAGGTCTCTACGCAGCTGCAGTTGTGTTGTCAACTCTTGATTGAACATATTATTCTAACTCAACTAATCTTGGGCATCGCAGACCATTTCCCTTCAAGGCAGAGATGTGCCTACGCTCATGCGAGTTGCCTCCGTTGAACAAAGACCACAAGGTCGTATCTCGAGCGACTCTACGAACATACACCTAGCCATTGTATAAGATTGTCAATTGGTAGATCGAACGGTCAATTACTACCACAGATTTTATGTTTATTCACAAGTTGATCACAGGCAATAGGTTGCAACACCACATCTGCCGACGTATAGGCCATTCAACACTCTCGCGGTACTCCATGCGCACTCTCATACCTTAGAGTCTCAGAGCCACGTCTCAGACTTTACAATACAAGTTCTTGCATTCTCAACCCAGCTATTTGCGTCTTCTATTCTCACATGTAAACTATCCAAAGCTCTTTTCAGCGGCTGTCAGCATCTAAAGCGTTGGATATGCCGCTGCACTACAGGTCTGTGGGTGTTCGTTTCCAACTATCTTCCCTGGATATCCATTGAAGCTCCAGGCCGCTCATTTCACCACCTTCCAGAGCAATTGATTTGCTTAACCAGGCATCTTCATTCAACAACGCCTTTGTGCCAAACTCACCAATCTCGCGACTGCTGGCTAGCTGCATCGTGCGATCTTTCGGCATGCCCGCCACTTATAACAACTTCATGACCTGATCAAAGTAGCCGAGGTTGTAACTATATAAGAGCATCTTCCGTCTGAGGATGAACCAACGCTTGTCAGAACAATCATATAACTGTAATTCTTGTTTCTCGTTGTTGGTCGGAACTTTGGCGATAAATACTGAGGAGATAGACCGGCGGGCTCTGATGATAGGATGAAGTGTCTGGGTGTTGGCTTGAAGAAGGGCAATGCCTGGATGTTCCAAGTCAACCGCTTACAACTTGGACAATAAGACGGATCTTGTCAAAGCTAGGATGCAAATACTGTGGTGCTAAAATGTGGTTTGAAGAGTCTCATACAATACTACAACAGTGTAGTGTAGTCATGGCATGCCGGCCAATGGCTCCGACGGTGAGCAAACCTCAAGTCCTGTTAACTACACATGAGTTTGCGGTAAACGGCTTATCCGTTTGCAAGTTCGTGGCATTTTGGGATGGTTAATATGATATAGCTTGAAATGGACCAAGCTGCCCGATTCGTGTTCAGCCGAGATTCATCACTGTCTACGACATCGTCAATCAATACTTTACAGCGATTAAGTTCTTACAAGTATATTGACTGACTGTTAATCTACTCAAGTGAGACTGGCAAGCAAATTGTTGTTTCATACTGGTTCTCAAGCAAACTAGGATATTGTTTGCTCCAGCCCTTAACCTCAGCCATATGGCGCCACCAGACACGCCGTGTCTACGAAACTTCTGCTCCAGCACAAAAATGTAATCAACATCAAAAGATGAAGATGAGAGAGCATGTCTCTCCCCCGGGAAGGCTCGAACTTCCGATCTCCCGATTGTCTATGAATAACAGTCGGACGCTTTAGCCAACTAAGCCACAGGGGATAAGCTGATTGGATGGTGAAAGACATTGCAATTGGAGTCTATCATTGAAACAAACAACGACAAGTTTCTCGTCAAGTTCAAAATTCTTCGAAAACTGGCACCTGAAATGAGTTTATTTCCATCTTGGCATATAAAACCCCTCATCGTCTTCATATGGCATCACCGGAATCTCATTCAGAAACGTGGTGGTGGAACATACTGTCCAAGTTGGGTCGAATCTCCACGACACTTCAACATACAAACTTGAATTCTGTAGATATATACCATAAACTCGAAGTTATTCTCATTGATTTCTCCCTACCCGCAGTGCTCATATGATATACAAGTGCCTGTTGAGTTGAGTCAACGCCAATTGCTCCATCTCAACTCCCATGCCCTCACGCCTCAGACTTGAGCTTGAACCCCTTAGCCTTCCAACTCTCTACCTGAAGCTTATAAACCTCCTTATCCAATCCTTCCACCGGTCCCTCAGTTTGAATCCCGGGAGCAACATCTTTGATACCCAGGGACGTAATTGGGGACCCAACGCCATACTCCTCCTTCCAAGCCTCCAGCTGCTTTGTCGACGACACATACACGACCTTGCCGAGCCCACACCACGCGTGCGCAGCGGAGCACATGGCGCAGTGCTCTCCGCTCGTGTACATGGTCGAACTTTTGCGCTCCTCGGCGCCGATGTTGAGCTGCGCCCAACGTGCGAGGGTGAACTCTGGGTGCAGCGTTGAGTCAGGGCGGCCGTCGCCGTTGGAGCCTGTGGCGGTGCGGTTGCGGTCTGTCTGGAGGACTTTGCCGTCTGATGATACGAGGACTGAGCCAAAGGGGGCGTCTCCGGCCTCTAGGGCTTCACGGGCGAGTGAGATGGCGAGGCGGAGGTGCGGAAGATCTTGTTCGCTGACCATATTGATTACGCTTGCTGATGTCTTATGCTTGGCGGATGACTGATTATGTTGGCCAAGAGGTTGGTTTTGTGAATTGTTGAAATGTAATGAATTTGTAAGATGTTTGTGGTTTTTGAACTCGATGTGTGAGTGAGGTTTAACTTAGTAAATTCATGATGCGGGGAACATGATGACAATTAAGTCAATTCTGTTCATGGTCTCACAGCCCTATTACATCTTACAAATATCGTAACACAGGCCCTCTTCTTCTTGATGATATTAGTAATTCGTATGTTCCCAAGTTACAAGTCGTGTCTCATATCGTTGGCTAAAGCGTATGGAGTGAGGTCACATCGCAATACAAGAAATACAAGTCACAACAGTCAGCTTCAGGATTGGGAAATTTGTTTAAAACACCAAGATCATGTACTCAAGTGTTACATTCGGTATGGATAGCTAGCTTATCTCATCTCTGTTGGAGGGAGTGATATGAAGATCAAGCTCGAGGGAGCCACGACGTTGGCTAGTTCAAGACCCAAAGGCGAGAGAAGAGAGTGTTACATAGAGCTAGCTAGGTATATGTGCAGGTACGGATAGTCATCATTCACGTACCAAGTCAAAATAGCATGCGAGTCTTACTCATATGACAATCCTCGACGCTTGATTCTCCTTCCATGTGATTGGGAATAGTACGAGACAAAAGTTGTTAGTCTGGTCCTTGATCAGGCTTACTCAGTAGAAATCTGTTCAAAGTATTACTCATGCTCCATAGTGTCACTTTAAAGTTTACTTGTTTAGCCCGTTTATGAACTTATTCTAGAGTACGTGAATCAGTCTGACACGTAGATGTCGAGTGATAAAACACACCTGGGTACATGGTTGTAAACGAAGAACTCTCACCATAAGATTCAACAAACTTGCATAAGAGTTATTTTGCCTCTCTGTTAATCCATTCATGTCAATTATCTCACTATGGATCTTTGAAGAACGTCCCAAACGTTAGGTTCCTTTTTATCAGTTGTTGTGAACAGGGTCCCTGAGTTTATGAGCACGCATGACGCATCTAAACGATAACGATGAACCAAACATAAACTTAACCTCTATATTCTTGATAAACCTTACTGCATGTAGTACTTTCCAATGTTTTCATGTCTCTTTTATTGTCGCCCAAGGTTCCCTTGTGTTTCGAGCCACGTATAGCAATCATTCACATCATCAACAGGGACAGCACCAAAGTGAATAGTTGACTGTAAATAACTTGAGCAGCTCCAGCCCGATATAATACGACTCGTCCTAATCTTAATAAGCTTTTCTTTCAAAGTCTCCTCTCCGGGCCATCCGTATAGTCATGGGCCAGTATACGCAGCGTGCTTTGGATCTAACATGCACTTACACCCTCTACGACTAGGACACTCTACATCTCTAGAATAGGACCTTTAAAGTTCAAAACGTTAGCAAAACGAACAGCAGAGGCCTTTATCCAAGCTCCCCCTTAACATCTTTGCACATGTGTGTAAACACCGTGTCTTTGAACAATGCCAAAACTCACTTATACCATAAGCCACAAGGCACAAGCCAGCGCAAACAAAGAAGTAAAGGCGAGAAGCGAGAGCCTCGTTTCACCTCTGCCGAGGCTACCTATTCACAACCCCATCCGTGCACACTACCCTTTTGACACTTGACATGAATAGTACCTTGCACAAGGACAAAGCCTCGCAGTCTATACAAACACCCATCCCATCCTCTTCCATCTCTACAACACGTGCTATTCCGTCTTATATCGCCGATCGTATCGCGTTTGTGTTGCTCTCACCGCCCTCCACCCCGCGGCAAAGGCGTCAAGGCGTCCATGTGACAAGGCAGCTTGATAGTCCCCCCCGGCACGGGACGCTACCACGGGCCAGGCTAGATAATAGAAAGGGTTCTTATTGTTACCGCTATTCAATCGAAGCTCGGTAAGCGGTACCTGGCTATTGGCCGATTAGAGATTGGCGACACACACTTTATCGGCTTGGATCGCGCTTTTGATTGTCGGCATGTGTCCTTGAGCGCGAGGCTAAGAATAACAATCAAGGAAGGGCTCGTGGTCAAAGCAAGGGCTTGGCAAGATTCAGTCAGATGCAAAGGCGCACAAATCACATGAATTAAAGACAGAGTTTGAGATGTAGCCAAATGTGGTTGTAAATGAATGCTAACTAAGGGGGTATCTAAAAAATCAGGGCAGGCTCAAGGCCGCCAAACTATCCTAAGGTATCTAAAAGTCCATGTCGCCGTATAACCATGCTGTGTGGGATGGGATGCATATCCCATGCCCAATGTTCCCAATCCCAAGTGTGCCATTCTTCCCAGTGGTGGGAGGCTGATGCAAAACCTGTACCCAATGTCCCATGTCCTAAAATGCCCTAATCCAGTAAGGATGCAAAACTCCCATGCATTGATGACGCATATGCAAAAAAAAAAAAAAAAATAGATTAAAAAGAATAAGATCGGTGAAGGTGAACCGAGGAAAAGATAAAATGTCGGCTTCATGAAAGCCTCAATGAGGAAATAATAAAGCAACGCGCAAGCGGATAATGATGGATATGGATGGATGGTAGGTGATGAACCGAACTCATCCGTTAACTGATCCGCGTGCGGGGAACACATCTGTTGTTTGGAGACCGGTAGTTGGCCGAATCGCCGACGGCCCGTAAATGCCCACACCATCTAGAAGGCGTCATGAAAGATAAACTTCCACCCGCCCGGGCAACATTTCCCTTGGGTCGGCCGCGATCGGAAGCTCCTGATGGATGATGGTTGTTGATTGTTGTTGTTGTTGTTGTCATCCATTCCTCAATCTTGGCTCCATCTGACTCATTCTTGGTTGAGACCCCCACCCCCACTTCTGATTTGCTGGGCTAAGGGCCTTGTACCATGGCGTCATCGACTATGGTTGTGGTGTCTGTCGGATACAGCAAGATTGAGCCGGCGGTTACAAGTCGATCCTGATGGAGCTGATTAAGGTTGGTCGGTCAAGGGACAGTTGACTTTGGTGGTGTGACGCCAAGTTGGAATAAATGGCCATCTCAATATGATGGAAAAGTGGTGGAGAGTAAATTGGCATGTGCATTTATTGTTGTGCACATGCGAAATGTTGATGTGTGGGGTATCATGGGGTATCATGTTGCCATGTAATGCAAAAAAAGAGCAGCCTGTGATATTGTTAATGACTGTTATTGCTGTTGCGCCTCATGTAAATACATACGCTATCATAAGTCGTAACAGTCATAAAGAAGAACCAAAAGCTTGTCTACTCAACAGCCTCCTCATCGATAGAGGTGAGCTTGGTAGGCTTGGGGCTCTTCTTGTGAGAACTGCTACGGCGCTGCTTTCGTGCGGCGGCACGTCGACGCTCCTTCTCGAGGGCGACAACGCGAAGGCACTCGCGTTGCAAAGCTGCCTGACGCTCGCGCTCAGCCTGGAGAAGCTCAAAGTCAGAGATGACGTTGGGAGGCGAGGCCATGGCGCCAGGAGAAGAGCTGCCGGCGCTGGAGACGCTTCGGGCGTCGTCGTCGAAGGGATCGGGGAGGAACAAGTCGTCGTCGGAGAGATAAGAGGTAGGGCGTTCCTCGCGATCAGACTCGGAGAGAGAGTCGCGTCGAGGCCATGAGGGAAAGGCGCAGGCCGAGTCCTGGGATCGGTAGATGTTGCGCGAAGCAATATCCATGGGCGCCGAGGACGCGCACATGGAGCTGTAAGAACCGTATGAACCGAACATTGTTGCGGTGGTTGTGGTGATAGGCGAGGTGATGGTCGTGAGTGAAGCTCAAAGAGCTGTAGCTGTTGCTTAATAGCAAGTAGAAGTGTTGATCACTTTGTTGTTCTTTGTTGACGTTAGATAAATGGATCCTTGGGATGAAAACCTGGGGATGCGGGTAGATATAAATTGAAGTAGAACAGGCAGCCGGCTAAGGGAGGCCAGGGGCGTGAGATGTGAGATCGGGTGTGGAATGGATGATTTGCAATGAAGGGGGTGTGCGGGTGTGATAGCGATGGGGGAGGAAGGGAAGGAGGAAGGG
>JABFFF010000380.1:0-120134 GCA_013623665.1 Fusarium sublunatum | reverse complement strand
GCTTATCGTGTACGTTACTATAAACTAGCTTTATAAACAGGAGATACACGTAACGAGCGTGAGAGCGACTGAGATGAGAAACATCCACACTGCACGCCGTATCCTTGAGATGCGTTGCTCCCCCCCAAATGCCACAGCTCTATTTAGTAGAGTGGTGATTAAACTCGGCCACTCCAGATATCTTATATTGGTAAGCATTCGGCTTTATCAAATAACAACCAGAACTAGAGTCTCATTTGGTCCAGGGGTATAATTTTAATCAGACCTCTAAATACGAAGATTTCAAGGTTATTGTTGGCTGGCTTACGCTTATGCCTAAGATCATCGCTGAATGTAACATCGTAGAATTAGATACGTATAATGTTAAGGAAGACTGGCTGTATGGTGGGGATTATCTGAACATGTATAGTCGTTAATAATACAGAATATCTCAAATGAAATATTAGCTGAGCTTAGGGCCTACAATTGGCCAGCAGTGATCCAGGGTGTTGACCACCAAGGCGAGTGGCTGCCGTCTTTTACTATCGTTACAGGCCGTTATCACCTCTCGACCTGGCATTAAGATAGCCCTCTGCCGCAAGACTGGGTCATGACCGCGGCTGGAGATAGTTTGACGACAAACCAGAGAGGCCTAAATGGGTTCGGCATTTTAACAAACATACTGCCTCCTGACTCTAGATGGCAACGAAAGTCACCTCGTGCAAAGGGTATGCCTTGTGATTCTCCTTTAGACCTGAAAGTTGATTACAAGATGTCGCTATATAGCAGAGCACGGTTCTGCATAGTTCTAGGCAATGCTGCTTACCACAAGAAACGTTACATTTGCTATGAAGAACGTAGTCGTTGTAAATAATATAAATTGTAAATAATGAAATAGTTATAAAGAATGTGATAGTTAATAGTTGTAAGTAATTCCTTGGCCCACAGACTCTCAGCTTTCGACCAACTACATCCCTTGCACCGCCGCTCTAAAGTGCAATATGTGACGCAGGTAGCTAGTATAATCGCGAAACCCCGAAAGCTTTAAGCTGGGCAAATCTGTTGATGAACCTCTAGGTTTGAGACAGTGACGACATCGCCTGCCGCTGCCCTCAAGCCTGTGTTAACGGCATGTCGTTGAATAGTAACGAGAGTCGTTGGGTTCAGGCCAGCTGCTATGTTGACACCCATTTGGATAACCTCGCATGCAGCTGCTCCAGAGCTTATATAGGCCTCGATATGTCCTCTAACAAGCTTAAAAGCCACCGTGAAGGCGACACCGGCAAAATGAATTGTACGGTAGACGATATTTCCTTCTCCGGGCATTTCAAAACTTGTATCAGTAGCCCGCTCTGAGAGCTGTACCGCATGTTCCTCCGTGTCCGAGGCACTGCGGGCGTGGATCTCATTATGGCGGACAGCCAGATGCTCCTACAAATAATGCAAGTGTTAAAGGCAGCTCAGAAAGTCAAATGAATGGTACGCACCTCAGCTCGTTCAAGGGCTGATCCAGGGTCGGCATGTGGCATGCCAACGGCGACGTTAATCACGCTGGAACCTCCAAGGAGGGCAAGGATGATGTTCTTAGGCTGCATGATGAAATGAGTTGATAGTTACTCTGATAGAGTGATGGGAGTAGCTGAATGGAAGATGATGAAGAGCATAGATAAGACAGTTAAGGTAAAATGAGCATCCTTATACAGTTTCATGCTGGTTATTGCTTGAGATACATACTGACTTATTCCTAGCCAGCAGACACTAATCGGCGAAACGGTGTAGGAGGCTTCCTGGCGGACAGGGGATAAGCGTTCTCTCTAGAAAGTTAATCGTATAAGTATCAAGCTAAAAGCCAGGTGTTTGTAGGACCTAATAGCTTTAACTCTAAGAGATAATAGAATAATACGTTAGGTTTAGAGGGTGTTGTTATCGGAAGGGCCGAGCTTATGCCAGTCTAAGGAGTATAGCTCAGTAGGGGGCATTTGTTATCTGCCTGCCTTTATGTACTAAATTAGCTTTTGATTATGTTAAGGCTGCGGTAAATTCTTGGGTCTGTCAGGTAAAGAAATGCTAATCCTGGGTTGAGATGGTAATTATTTATAAGTGTGTTGTGTTATTTCTATTTGAGGGAAATGATGTCACTTTGACACTAGTAGTCGAGAATGTGGATGAGTATCTTGTAATAACCCAGACCACTATCTACCGCTTGACGTATAATACAATAGTCCACGCGGTATCTAATGTCCGGATGAATTTCTCAAGGGCAACCTAGTAACGGATGGTGTAGAACGTTGGTGACTGTCTAGTTTGCATTAACAGCCAGGGACAGGTGATAAACTAACATATTCTCCATCGAACCGGACTGGTTTCTGAGCACTAAGGGTGGCTATAGAATAATATCAGACCCGAGAAACGGCACGTAAATAGACGAGACCCATACTGGTTGTTCCCTTAAACTGTGTGCAGCAGGCCTCAGTGGCCGCGGTGTTCAAGCCACCATCGCTGAAATACTGGCAGGCGCAGGTACTATGCGTCTTGGCCTGAACGGATCTTGATAACGTTAGCTTTGACAGAAGAATGCCGATGTGTCTTGGAACACCCTACCCCATGATCGTAAAGGCGAAAGCGACGACAGATTGAAGCTTCATGATGATCAAATTGAATGATGATAGAGATACGATTGGTAGGCAAAACAAATTGAGATGGTTGTGAAGTAAGACAAAGTATCCTCAGCATAAAGGTCATTTTATATACTCCGCCATGTCTATAGGGAGCTCAGTAAGTCTACTAAGAAAGCTCTTGGGTACTTAGTATTTCCATTATAGCCGCCGTGTCGCCGTGCCACCGAGTCGCCGTGTCGCCGTTTCGCCGTGTCACCGAATGCGACTATCTCTACGCCAAGTTCTCACCTTAAGGAAAGGGCTCCATAGAGTTGTTACAACTATATATATAACAGTCAGGTAATCTAATGAAAGGTCATCAATCGATTCAGCATATTCCAAGTCGCCCGGTTCTACATCTTGTTCCACTATTTCCTACTTTATCTTTCATTAAAAATGCGCTTTACCAGTCATATCATGCTCGCAGTAGCAGCCCTTGCGTCGTAAGTATTCGGACGTATCCTTAGACAGTCTTATCTCTAATCCATCTAGATATGCGCTGGGTGATAGCCACTCCTTTTGTGCGTGCCAAACGAAAACCAACGGGGATCTTAATGATCTCGCTACATCAACCTGCTGTGATAGATTTGGAGGCACTGTTGGTTAGAAGCTTTCTATCTGTTTTGTTTGTTTCGACGAAAGTTAACGACCATCTGCAGCTTACAGCAAGGCAGTAGGCAACGTTCGTTTCTCAGGAGACTATGTAAGAGGACCCCTTGAGTTGAAGGTCAAAGCTAATTTGAAGTAGTGTCAGCATGTTGGCCTTGATGGAAATGACTGGTAAGCATAGTAATATCTTAGGTATCAACTGTATTAACAGATTTATCTTTAGGTATAATTGCTGCCGCAACAATCAAGCTGGTGATTCTGCATGCCCATTTTAAGAGGCAAGGCTTCATTTGTTATACATCGCCCTATGGTACGTATGATTCTCAAGGGATCCTCGGCAGGATTAACAAGGCCTTGTATCCGCTTTGAAATTGTCAGGGAGCATAATGCGAAACTGCTCGAGTGTACCAACGTGTATATCAGAGCATTAAAAAAATACTGTCAAGAGCGAGCAGCTGTTACTCTTTTTCCCAACGGGTTTTTTAATGAGAATAGCAGGAATTATCTCTCTTAAAACCTTCTTTTCATAATAACATCCCTTAATATACATACATCTTTTCCATTTTATATTTATCCTATCCCGAGTCTCTAGGTTAAAACAACACTGTATATACACAATCCGATGTATCACCTAGCTGGTAAAGGGGTGTTAAATCTTACACTAGTCGTCCACTTGTTCTCCGCGGACCGATGCAGGTTAGGGGCAGCACCTATCCCCCATTATTGTCTAACCAGGCAACCAAGAGATTACACCATATGAGATCCTTTTGCGGTGTCTTACCAACAAGGCTGACATCAAAACTCGACAGAAGTTGCTCATTCACAGCACCACCGGTGACGTTGGCGTTGCCACTAATCATGTCGCTAGCTGAACTGGTGCTGATATTCACTACGCCGTGGAGACTTCCGAGACATTGTCGGCCTTGGGAGCTGATCCGCTGGTTGCAATTGAGATTCATACTTGGTGGAAGCAGGCTATGGGTGTTGAAATTACAGTGCTGGAGTTGTCGTGAGACAAACATTATGGTGCACTTTGGTGTACTGGCTGTTTCAAGGCTGAGGGAGAGGTTCCTTTCAAAGTCGATTCTAGCTAAATCTATATGGAGTTTTCGAAGGTTATCCTTTCATGGTTTACACGGATATCACTCACGAGCCTCGTATAAAGTGCCCTCCATCTGTCTTCGACGGCTCTCTTTTCTAATTTAATCATATAAATAAGTGTCTCCTGTAGAAAGAATATTGCAGGTATCCTATCACATCCACCACTGCCTACCACTTCGCAAATACCAACGACACGAACATATCCGGTATATAGTTGGTATACCAAGATACGTGCCATAATGTGGGCAATGAGTGGTCAGATGCGTGTCTGTCGGTTAAGCGTGGTTTCTCAGCAAGAGTCTTCATCTTCTTTATAACTTGTTGAAAGAGTCATTGCGACTGTTACAAGGCCCGTCCCCTCTTCCCTGACCACAAGTTCAGTGACATCGAAGCTGGTAATGGTATATGTGTTGTGAGTCGTCTCACGTGACCCGGAAGACATTATGCCGATGCTCTGAGCAAGATGATGATCGGTAAATTGGTGCTCAAGTCCGACATCTCGTTCCCACAAGGGCAAAATGGGCCGCCGGCCAAGACTGGGGATGGTTTAAACATGTTGCCTGATATGACTCAGGTGATTGTTTTGACAGCACGCGAGTGATAGCATGTGATGTGTGCTAGGCGTCAGGATGTGATGTCAGCCATGACGAGGAGCATCCATTCCAATCACTGTTTACTTCTTTAAGGCTTATTAGGTAGTTGGTGAAGTTGCCGATGTAATATAGCTACAAAAAAAGGTATTCATAACCCTTATTAATGCATAGAGAAGTTCCACTGCATCTGACAAAGAATTGAAATGTTTCTTTTCAAAGATCAAGCCTTAGTACCACTTCTTCAGCATCCGGTCTTCCATTCCTACACTTCCTTGCGGAGACCTCAAGCACATGCAAGGTAAGCAATTTTCTTGGCTGTTTATTGAATCTCCTAATCACCCTGCACCGCGCCACTCCTCTTTTACACCCTGTTTTGTTTTTCGTCTTGCAATGGCTTATGAAAAATTCAAGAAATGAAAGTTCTACCTTTCATTTATGAGTTGTCTACGTCAGAAAAAAGAGACCGCCTCGCAGATATCAGCTTCCTGCATCAATAAGTGTCAGCTAGTACAGACATTGCCACTTTATATCATGTTCTAGAGCATCCCAAGCTGCAGCGAAGTGAGAAATATAACACACTAAAGTCTTGGTATCGAGACGCTACAGATCGACCGTTCTAGACGTTGAAAGCTTCTAGCGTCGGAGAAGTGCTAAGCCACAAGACAATAAGCACGTGTCAATGCAACTCGCTCTTACGGGCTGTCATGTAAGAAATTTATTAATGATCGACGAATCAGATTACGACCTGCTCAACAAGGAGATCGCCGTCAATTTGCGGGCTAAGCTAGCAAAGCCAAGACAGCTCAGCCCTCATCAGCATCACCTAATCGGCTAGGATGTTGTACTACGCCATTTCCGTAGGCAAAGTTTATTATTTCCTAAAATTATCTGTTCTTTAGAATCTCTCCCTGACATGTTTCAATTTTCCCTCATTTCTCTGTCTCCTTCTCGCCTGAGCTGCATCGAGCAGCCAGGCTGCTGATAGCCAATTATGGCGATATCATTGCGCTTCAAGCTCTTCATAATATGCACCATCTTGTCATGTTTTTCTCTTCCCTCTGACGCATCTGATGATGAGACCCTCTCCCACAAATCGGATGTGGTGGTATACGGCAACACAGTCGCTGCATTAGCGGCTGCTATCCAGACAAAACGCATGAACAAAACAGTTGCTGTCGTGTTCCCTGGAAGTAGAATTGGCGGCCTGACTACTTCGGGGCTTGGCTGGACTGACTCCAAGGACGGCAATACTATTGGTGGCATTGCCAGGGAGTTTTATGCCAAAGTGTATGAATACTATGAAAACGACGATGCTTGGACTCTTGAGACGAGAGACGACTATCGAGACAAGAATATTCTTGCGCAACCGGGTCCGGCAATCGATACTGACAAGAAGGTACAATGGACTTTTGAACCGAAAGTCGCAGAATCGATTTGGGAGAAATGGATCGAAGAGGAGGATATCCCCGTCTTTCGCAATGAGTCTCTCATTCGTAATAACACCGGTATCGTCAAGGACGGCGCCGAGATCACATCTTTCAAAACACATTCCGGATTGACCTTTTCTGGGAAATTCTTTATCGACGCTGGTTATGAGGGCGATCTCATGGAGACGGCAGGTATCCCATATCGAGCTGGACGCGAAAGTGAGCACGAGTACGACGAATGGGCAGCCGGGACACATATCAATCGCCCTGATCTGTTATCTACAATCGACCCGTACGTTGAAGAAGGGGATCCTGACAGCGGATTGATACACGGCATCGGACGAGTTATCCACTATCCTCAGAAACTGCGCGGTAAAGGGGATCGGCGCCTCCAAGCCTACAACTACAGGCTATGTCTCACCCAGAAAGATGATAACAAGGTCGAATTTTTCAAGCCTCGCGACTATAACGAATCCGAGTTCGAGATACTCTTCCGCTACATAGGCACAGGCTATTTCGGACCTTTCTTCACCACTCAGCTTATGCCAAACTTGAAGACTGACTCCAACGCCGTTGGACAAGTTAGCACGGATTTCATCGGTGGAAACTACAACAAGACGTCCAACTATGCAGAGTATTCGTATGAGGAACGGCAAAGGTCTGCCCACAGGCATAAAGTCTGGACCCAAGGACTACTGTGGACACTAGCGAATCACAAGAAGATACCTGAAGAAATCCGTCTAATCACCAGCCTTTGGGGCTATGCTAAAGACGAGTGGGTGGACAATGACAACTGGCCGTACGAGATCTACATCCGAGAGGCTCGGCGTATGAATGGCATGTACAGTATGACGCAAGCAGACATCCAAGAACCTAAGCAGTACAAGAACGACACAATCGTTGCCGTTGGATTCTACACACTCGATGCTCATCAGGTGGAGCGAGTGGTTATCAATCATCGTATTCATGACGAAGGCTTGATCCACGTGCCCAACTCTGGGCCCTTCAACGTGCCCTTTGGCTCTATCATTCCCAGGGCAAGCGACGCTACCAACTTTCTGAATCCGGTGACTTTGAGTGCTACGCACATCGCTCTATCAGCAATTCGTATGGAGCCGGTTTATATGATACTGGGGCAGAGCGCGGCGACGGCAGCTGTTATGGCGCTTGAGCAGGGTGTCAAAATACAAGACATTGATCGCAAGAAGTTTAGAGATAAGCTGGATGGTGATTCCCAGGTGTTGAAGTCTTTTGGTGTAAGGTTGAGGATATCCTACGTGCATTGGGTAGCTACTGTTGTCACAGCTAGTATGTTCTATTTTGTGTAATTAGACGATATATAGAATTAATTAGATACCTCAAATTTGTGAACTCTTACAATCAAGGTCTCGCAATCATTGGTTTGCCCGTGTTCCGCTGGAGTCTCTGGCATCCCAAATAGTCTCAGCATATGAACATTCTCAGATCTTGCCAGGACAATGTATCAATATTGAGCAATTCTCCATCACGTGATGGGTGAACACTTCATCTTGTGTGCTCCCCGCACGAGCCTCGCGGAGATGTAGCCATGGAGCCTTCAAGTAAACAAGGTAAGACTGTTTCATTTACGTATCTAAATTTCACAACTTCAGCAATGATGCTGACCCTTTCCAGGCCCATCATCGGGGCAGGCTTCCGGTCAGGCACCCACGATAGAATTTTTGCCAGCCGAAGAACTCCTCCGTGATCTCTTGCTTGAATGTCGGCGGCAAAAAGTGCTGCAACAACTCGAGATATGGATAACCGGCGGTTGGGTGCGTGATAGGCTTCTAGGTATCCCATGTTCGGACTTGGATATTGCGTTTAGCACTATGACTGGCGTGCAGTTTGGAAACCTTCTGGCGGAGTTCCTCACGCAGAATGAAGCATCCTATCAGCAGCGAGCATCAGAATTGAACATCGAGTTCAAGGCGTTCAACGGATTCCACTCAACCAAGAAGAATCTCGACAAGTCAAAGAAACTTGAGACAGCTGTTGGGAATATCTTCGGGCTGGACTTGGATCTTGTCAACCTGCGCAAGGAAGTCTACGATAGCAACTGTCGTACTCCTGAGATGGAGTTTAGTACCGCTGAGGAAGACGCGTTCAGGCGTGACGCGACTGTCAACGCCTTATTTTTTGATCTGGAAAACCGAAAGGTTGTCGACTTTACTAGCAAAGTTCTAGACGATCTGTATTCCGGTATAATGCGGACGCCACTAGAGCCGAGGCAGAAATTTATTGATGATCCTCTATGAGTCTTGCGACTTATCCGAATCGGAAGTAAGCTCAGATTTCTTCTTGATCCCGAGGCACAATCCTGCATCAAAGACAACGAAATTCACGTGGCATTAGACGAGAAGGTTAGTCGGGAGAGAATCGGGATCGAGGTCTTCAAAATGATGAAGAGCCAAAGCCCTGAGCTATCTTTTTCCTTGATCCATCGTGCCAATCTTTCTGGAACTGTCTTTCTACCTTTGCGCTCGCCCCTGCAAGAATCACTGCGTCGACTCCTCCCCCAAGGATCTGAAGAGTTATGGCCTCCCTCCTGGGCTTGGGTTATCAACACTGTCACGACCTTGACACAAGACCGGGGAAGTAATATTGGAGCCTTGATCCGATCTCACAATCAGAAAGACATGCTTTGGTCCATGGTCGCATAATCTCCGCTAGCAGGGCTCAACGCCAAAGATCATGAGCTTGCTGCTGATGAAGCTATTAACGCCATAAAGGGTACCAGGCAGCCTCAAAAGCTCATTGTATCTTCGCTTGGGAATCTCGAGTCTATTCGATCTACCGTGGACCAAGTGAACAGTACCACCCCGTCTCGAGGCGCAATTGGGGTGAGGATCCGAAAATGGGGAGCCCATTGGGACCTGCAAGTTCTTTTCTCTGCTCTTGGGGAGATAGTATACTTGCAGCCACAGCCACAATCTCTGGGTCCAAGTCGGGAGGATATCAATAGGGTGTTGCAGCGACATGAAGCTCTCCTCTCATTTGTGCAAAATGAGAAGCTTGATATGGCTATATCATTGAAGCCAATATTGGATGGAAACGCTATAAAAGAGACTTTTGAGGTCAAGCAAGGAGGGAGGTTCCTCGTCAGGGCCATTGAAGGCCTGCTTGAGTGGCAACTTGATCATCAGGGGGCGGACAAGACCGCGGCAAAGTCATGGCTCTTGAGCCAGAGGGATTCCCTAGGGCCGTAAACACTGCTGTTTTGATTCGCAGGCTTCGGAGTACAGGTATGTCAGAGACAGGTTCTTGTGATCATTGACCATTCTCTCTACCGTCGTACCACCGAGTAACTTTAGCATCAGGTACTTTTGTAGCGCATCCTTTGTTATGATAAAGATGGCCGCGTAATATCACTTGTCACGTTCATTCTAACCTCCCACAAGCTATTCACGTGCATATTTTAACGTGAACATTTTGCAGTCGATCTCAAAGAATAGAGCTCAGATACCGGAATGAGCCGTTTGTTGGTCGGGCTAAAGGGCGATTCATCAATGACCGATAGGCCGATGTATACTGGACCTTCGGTGCCGAGACCCGGATACCTACCCAAGAGCCCAAAAGTCAGCTTGGATTTATGCAGTCATCTTCGGGTGAAACAGTCCGATTAGGATCCGATTCGACGGTTATTACACGTAAGCAATGATCAACGCTCTGGAACAACAACATACAGGTAGCATTGATGCAAGTAAGCCACGGGTCAGGCTGCAGGGCTAGGAAGGGCATTTTCAGCATTGCCGCCCGTGTCTTTGCCGCAGCGGAAGATAACTATTAGTTCCAATGTGTTCTTTCTGCTAATAAGAGGTCACTCACAGCCTGTGAATGATGCATGTAGCTTTTCTGTCCCAGACGGGGCTGTATGAGGCTGATCTCTAACCGTCGACCTTCCTCATTGATGCTTGTAATAGTAAATTACATGATCCTCTCTATATAGGAGGTATTTAAGCCTCCGCCATGGTCTAGTTCCCGGCGGCAGGCCAGCCCAATCCGACCTTGAAACGTCGCATTGTAACCCCTGTAACTTTGGCTTATTCTGCGGCTTATCCTGTTGTTGTTTTTCAAAAGCGACTCCCGTTGCACCAAGGATCATGGCTGACCCTGAAACACCTGACTGTGCTATTTCTATCATCTAATCAAGTTTCAATATGTTACTAGTCTGTGAGCACACGCCTTAAATGTTGCTGCGCCATCCTTGTTGAATGGCTAAGCGGACAGCAGGGGGCTGCACTTGTTCCCTTCCTGGACGAACGTTAGCGTTTACATGCCGGTTATGATACCACAGTGAGGGCTATGCCTGCAACTCCAGTCAATCAAATGTTGATCATCCAAACATCGCACCAAACTCAAAACCCAGCCTCGAAATAGACCCCAGGACGCACGGCAGATGCACTTCGATCCTACACTTGTGCTCGGACTGCCTTTGCTCGGACTATAGTACAACGTACAAGATCTCTGACTGCGTTACGCGAAATCCTAGTAGATACGATGGTACTTCATCATGTTAGTAGAATAGGGGCTTCTTGCTTCCGTGCTGACTGGCAACTGCTTCGGATAAGGATGTTTTAGGCACTAACAACACTTGGTCTCGCCAGTGACAGAGTTGTAAAATATGTCATAGTTAAACTGGCTACATGGTTACAATTTCTATCACCCATGGCCTCAGCTCAGAGCTAGCGCTTAGCTGAAAGAACTTTTTGAAGGATTGAGCTGCATGCAGCAATATGCAACACAAGGAGTAAACCTGTGCGAGTATCATCAAGTCACTGCGGCCACAGGTATCTTGTCAAAGGAAGAACTTTCAACTCAGCCGTCTTCGCTGTGCTTGAAAGTCCTATAAAAGCCCCAAGGTTGCCCAGCAATCTCGAAATATTCTCATCATCTCACATCAGCTTTTATACTCTTTTACCTCAAACAACCATCATTTCGCATCACCTCGTAATCATGAAGGCTGCCGTCCTCGTCTCCATCCTCTTCTCGCTCGGCGCCACAGCGTTGCCTGAGCCAGACACTGCGGTTATCACTGAGGGTGACTACACCTACAAAGGAATCGACAAGGTATGAAACCTCAGTATCTCTTGCCATCTTTTCTCTCCTTCTCTGGCCCTTCTACACTGCCCAAGCCCTGAATCCAGCACTGACCTCTCGCAGCCACTTTTGGCCCTCCGCGGTTTGGAATCCCGATGCAGCTGCTTCCCCTGCTACTCGCCCCATGCAGATTGCGAGGCAGGAAAGTGCCAGTGCGCTGGTAACTACGGTTGTTGGTCGTGCAATGGAGGACGAACTCAGTGTCAGCCTGGACCTGGCTCTGGACAATGCTGGACTTAAAATAGGACTTTATGCTTGGTGTATGGGGAAAGGAGGAGAATCAGCATATGGGAACCTCTATCTAGGCCAAGTCATCTTAGCTTAACTATTTTTATTGGATTTATTTTGTTCCTAGCCTCCTTCTGTGTGGTGTTTACCACTAACCCACAACCAATCATTACCAGAGGCCATAGCCGAGCCAATCAGCCAAGTCGGTAGACAATGAATGACCAGCTGGCTACATGTATTTTCATCTGCCTTATTCTGTGCCACTTCTCTGTTGTAGTTCACGTGCTCGAGATTCTTGTCCCAATAACTCCCTTCTGTATCAGTTCTAACTCACCCTCACTCTTGTGTTGCTGACTCATGAGTATTCAAGATGTAAATTCTAAGATCTCAAGCATCAATCTGTCGCTCCCCTTTTGTTTGGCTACCTTTCCCCACCCGCCAGCTCGTCTGCTATAAGAACGGTCTCGTAGTGGATGGCATTCATGAGTGGGAGAACATAGGACGTATAACATACTCGGCCACAGGCCTTGGTAGCATCGAGAGACCAGACTCTCAGTTAAGCCGCAACTGCTTAACACTTGAATACGAGGAGAATACCCGTCCAGATTCAAAGCTCTCATCAGGTTCTCCATATGCCGGACACCAAGAAAGGGCCCTCGAGATCATCTAATTTATTGTTTTTGTAGTATCCGACTCAATCCGGTAGGTCTTACATAGTGAACTTCTCGTGCTGCGGTAGGCAATTCGGTCAACGCCGGCCGAGCAGCCGGGTATTCGGGTATTCGGGTATTCGGGTATCCTGCCCCACCCAGTTCCCGGCGCCGCCACTTACGGCCTTGGACGTCAGACTATTACTGAAGCCTGAAGGATAACTGATATATCTAGCATTCATGATGTTTATCTTCTTCTAAATTACATTCAATGCTTATCAAACCGTTCCTTTAATGCAAATTGAACATGAGAGCCGTTCAGATACTGGGAGACAAGACATCTCCAAAGATAACCACAAATCCCTTCATGCCTATCCCCGACCCCAAAGGAGAAGAAATCCTTGTTCGAGTCTATGCCGCCGGAGTCACTGGTGATGAGGTCCTCTGGCCTGAAGTTTACGACACGCCCTCTCGAATTCCAGGCCATGAATTCTCTGGTATTATCTCTGCGTTTGGGCCCGACTACCACGGTCCACTCAAGATTGGCCAGGACATTTTTGCAGCTATAGGCGCGGATCCAGGACGAGGTGAAGGCCAGGCTGACTATGCAATCTGCTTTTCACCTGAGGTTGCACTCAAGCCTGCATCAATCTCCCACCAAGAAGCGGCCGTCCTACCCATCCCGCTTCTCACAGCCTGGGAGGCTATCATTGACCACGGAGGGGCTAAGCAGGGAACTAGGTTGCTTATAAGCGGCTCATCTGGAGCGGTTGGAAGAATTGCTACATCTCTCGCGGCACATTTTGGTGTGCACGTTGTTTCGCTAGCTTCCTCAAGGCACCACGACGTACTTAGAGAGCTAGGGGCGAAGGAAGTGGTCGACTATCAAACCCCAGGGTGGGAGACTGGCTTCGAAAAGGTTGACTTGATGTTTGATACAGTCGGCGGTGACATACTCTCCAAGGCGTGGGATGTTGTTAAGCCAGATGGAACTATCGTTACAGTTGCCGACCCAGCTCCCTCGTGGGCGTTTAGAAACGATTGTCCAGCTGAGTCTATGTCACATCCTGATGTGCAGTACAAGTACTTCATCTTCACCCCCAACTCGGAAAGGCTTTCCAGGGCAGCTGCCATGATTGATTCTGGTGCCATAAAGCCTCTGAAGACTGTGGCCTACCCTTTTGATCAGGCGACACAGGCATGGGAGCATGCTCGGGGGAGGGATAAGAGAGTCAAAGTTGCTATTCAGTTTGTGGAAGATTCCCAAAGTGTTTCCGTAGCCTAGAGAGCCTTGAATAGTTGTAGCCGGGATTGTTGTGACAGACTAACCGAGAAAACGGTTGAGTTCAATATCTATTGGTGTCGGTCATTCAACCTATACTTCCAGTCATCCAGTCGTTGTCATCCGGCTCTATACCCATATTCATCCAGCCACAGATATCCTCCAGGGATCCCAAAGAGCCAAGCATCTTACCATCCTGCTCCAGTACATCTGTTGACTGAATACCAGCGTCTCCGTCACTACCTACAAGACTTCGAATCTCACTAGACCTGGGTGTGAGACCAGTTGTCCTACTTCTATCTTGCAGCCCTAGCACATGACGTGCAATAGTCTGAATCTCCTTCACATTCTTTGCTGTCCTAGGCCATATCTCGCCCAGAGACTTGAGACAGCCGATAGTTAACCTGATCTGATCTCTTGCTATTGCCAGCGCTCTGCCCTGCAAAAGATAGTTGCAAGCCGAGAGAAGCGCAAGTGTTCCTTCACTGACCATGCACGTCGTAAACGGCGTATGTTTAAATGGGCGGACTGGCAAGGCTAAGAGCTGGATTTGCGCATTGACCGATTTGAGAATTCTTGATGTGTGAACGTTGATGAGATCGGGTTTAGGCGTGTCTGGAGGCGGTTGTCTGGCGCAGCTCGACACGTTCTCTATGGTGTTGAATCTGAGATCTGATAATGGCCTGTGTAGGCCGATGGTTGCACTGGGACTGTTAGTCTGCATTGTTCTTTTGTATGATGTACTGGTACTCACACATGGACAAGTAGATGTGCTTGAAACATTTGTTCATCAATAGTTCCGTCTTTTTTCATGACCGACTTGCTATCTTTGGGTAGCAAAAGAAGCCAGGCATCAATGATGGAATCTGCAGATTGGATTATGGACTCTGAGTCTTGTTTTGTTGCGTTCTTTGGGGATGTGGAAATAGCTAGGGCGGCACATCGTACAGCGCCGATGAGATAAGAGAATGATGAAAACGCGATCTCCCCGTCAAAGAACTCGCGGGAGTCAAATTCTTCCAGTGTTCGAGGTTCAGGAATAATCTTTAGATCTTTGATTAGTTCTGGACAAGACCTATAGACAGAAAACTTACACCTGCCTCATACTCAGACTCCTCACATGGGAGTTCTACTGTCGCATCAACATGGAATGTCTGAAAGTTCATGGTCCCCAATGTTCCGGCGTAGTATGCATCCACGATGAACAACATCCACCATGTTCGTCTCCAGGACTCGACGAGGATGCTATCTCCAGATCCGTGTTTTTCAGCAAATTCTTGATCATGCATGCGTAGCCCGATGGCGATGTCAACAGCGGTCTCAATCTCACGTTTCGCTTCATTTTTGAATTCATACCAGAATAAGGCGATTGAGTATAAGAGTCGACACTGAACTTGAACTGGGTCTGAAGATGAGAGTTGTGAAATGGAGGTCTCGACTTGACTTTTTAGCGAGTCAGACCACTGGTGACTGATGTATATGTGTCCGATTAATTGCATGACGCTTAGGAGAGAATGAAAGTCAAGTGATGGTTGAGGTGCTTGGCTCAGCCTGATCAAGTGCTGTCGCGGTAGAATGAATGGGTGAAAGGCATGAAAGTTTGTGTAATATGAAGTGATGAGGGGATCTTTAGACAGGGTATCGGTAGATATTTGAGATGTTTCTGGAGTTGTCAGGGTGGACGTGTCTGTAGTCAAGCTCAGTAACATGTCATCCACGTCACTGATATTGATACCGGACTGAACGTCGAGATCCGAGATGATGACATCGCCGCTCACGTCTGACGACAATTGTGGTGTTGCATCATTCAGCTGAGCATCCGCTGCCATAGCAAGACGTTTTCTCCTCTCTGCTAAAGCAGTGCGATCAAGACCTCCTCGCCGTGAAGCAGCATATTGACATTGCTTGTCTAATGCCGTACATCTGCTACAGTGTGGTTGCTTGGCATCGCATTTCACATGCTTTGAGCGGCATTGGAGACACGCTAGGGAAGAGCGTGTATTGGCGCGGGTTGGCCCGGGTGTTTGGATTTGCTGGTCCATGATAGCCAGTTAGTGGATGTTGGCAGGGAAAAGCAGTCAGTCAGCTTGGGTGATGCCGATTGTAAAGCCCCGGGGGGGTCGGAAGTGGGGGGCCGGGTATCCGGGTTTTCGGGTACCCGGGGACTAACAAACTTGTTAATTCCCGGCCAATGCAGGGTAAGCAGATCGAGTACCCGAACTGCATCCGTATCTTCAACAACTACCGAAGAGAAACCTTATAAATACACATCTCAAATTGATGCCATGCCTCACCCGTAGAGAATCCATTCTTCAAATTGAACAATCAATATATTACAATTGACTTCCACTCTCAGCATCTGTGTATATACAGACATTCTTCTCCACAACACCACTTTCACACGCACATATGGCCCAAACAATCCTCGTAATTGGAGCGGGCTTTGCCGGGTTCTGGAGCGCCCTGTCAGCAAAACGACTCATCGATATCTCCAACCAAGCAGATACCATCAGAGTGCTTGTCATAGCGCCTGAACCGTCTTTGGTAATGCGGCCAAGACTCTATGAGCCTAATCCGGAAACCATGTCTTTTCCTCTTGGCCCGTTGTTTAAATCTGCCGGTATAGGCTTCGTACAAGGAAGTGCTCAAAACATCGACACTGATACGCAAATTGTCAATGTACAGACACCACATGGCCCCGATAACAAAGTTTCTTATTCTCGACTTATACTCGCCGCTGGAAGTTCCCTTTCCCGTCCCCAGAACATTCCCGGCGTCGCCGAGTACACCTTCGACATCGATTCCCACGAGTCTGCTGTGGCGCTGGATCACCATCTTCAAAATTTATCATCTTTACCATCTATCCAAGGCCGGAATACAGTGGTGGTCTGTGGTGCTGGCTTCACGGGCATCGAGCTCGCTGCGGAATTGACTGCACGTCTGGGTCATGTCTCCAACCCTCAAGTCATCTTGATTGGTGACGGGAAACAACTTCTTGGATCGGGCCCTCATCAAACAATCGAGAGGGCTTTGAGCAACTTGGGCGTGTCGATGAAACTCGGTTCCAGGGTCAGTAAAGTTGACAAACAAGGAGTCACCCTGGCATCTGGTGAGCGTATAGAAGCAGCCACTGTGGTCTGGACCGGGGGTGTCAAGGCAACAACACTCGCGCAGCAAATTCATGGCCCCAAGGATGGACTGGGCCGTCTTCAAGTTGATCGATACCTTCGAGCCGACGAGGCCAAGCACGTCTTTGTCACAGGGGACTCTGCCTGCGCCTTGGCTGACAAGGACCATCAGACTTTGATGTCTTGTCAACATGCTCTGCAACTCGGTCGTGTATCTGGGTACAATGCTGCAGCGGATCTTCTTGGCCAGAATTTGGTCGAATACTCGCAAGAAGCTTACCTATGTTGTCTTGACCTCGGGCCATGGGGAGCCTGTATCACTGTTGGATGGGAGCGAGATGTCATCTTGACTGGACGTATGGCTAAGCGCGTCAAGACATACATCAACCAGAAACTCATATATCCTCCGACCGATCCTAAACAGGCGATTGAAAGTGCTAAGCCGGCTGGAGTCGGGACTTTGCCGTGGGTTGTTCCCTTGATGTCAACTTGGGCCGGCTTATCACGGAGGTTGTGGTGGTGGTAGGATGGATTATGCTATTCATAGCGCCGGTCCTTTCAATTGCAACCGGAACTCCCTGCTCTCTTTAATGAACTAGTAGGAAGCAAAACTAGGTTAGAAAGACGATAGTCTCGCGATAGATGTTGCTCCGTTTAGATAGTCAGCCGCAATGCATCTTAGTAAAGTCTAAAAATATTGTGATTGCTTCGCAAACCCTGTACCGTGCAGCTTGCGACTTTTCTGACGAACCGGATCAACTCAAAGTATTGCATTAAGCTGATTGTGGAACTATACTCTTGCCCAATATGGACAGGTCTGTGATCTGCCAGCGACTTTTTCAAAGACATCTACTTGTCGAGCAGACTGAGTGAGAGGGATCCTAGACGACGCGCCTAGGAATTTGTGCTCAATGCTATGCTTTGAGACGAGAGAAACAGTTGTTGCATATGTGCTGAATCGCTTGCAAAAAGAGGCGCTGAAATCAATGCTTGAACACCCATGACACCATCTTTCCACCAATTAGTTCATAACAACAAGTGAAGCTCGGATGCCATAAACAATGCCGGTTTACCGATTTATTGGCTTACTACCCCTGCCTTCCAGTCTTAGTAATGGCATGCTCGGCACTTCGGTTTCCATTTTTGTCCGGTTGACAATGCGCATTATTTGAGGCTTTTGAGTGGAACGCCCGCCATGGAATTATCCTTTAACTCCGAGCAAGGCACGGGTCTGTAATATGATCCAATCAGAGAGCAACTGGAAAGTCTGCATCATTACTAAGTATGAACGTGTTAAACTCAAATTCCATGTCGCTGCTCGGCATTTTGTGGGATATGTTGACTAGAACCCGAGACTTCCAGAAATCGTCTCCATTCACAGGTTTAAATACACCGTCTTGCCACCTGGAACCTCATCTACTTTTCAAACCACGACCATAATTCCTATCTAACAAAACCTATAAAAATGGCTCCCAACCCAGAGTTCCAAAAGAAGACTGTCGTGTTCAAGAAGGCTGGGTCTCTTGAACTGGAACTAGATGTGGTGACGCCGAGCAGCGGCACCCCCGAGGCTGTTTTGATCCATTATCACGGCGGCTTTCTCGTAAGTTGTTATTTCAACTACTCTTGGATCAACTAATAAATCATCTCAAGGTCTTTGGAGGCAAGGACGTCTGGGACCCGGACTGGCTAGTCACCGCTGCCGTGCGCCGTAACTGGGCCTATGTCTCTCCAGCATACCGACTGCTCCCCGAAGCCTCGGGAGAAGAGATTCTAAGCGATGCTGTCGACGCTGCCAAGTGGGCTTCGGACAACATCTCCAAGAGGCTCATCATTACAGGCTCCAGCGCTGGTGGTTATCTCGCTTTCGCCGCAGCTGCTCAGCTCACCAACCCTCGCCCTCTGGCTGTCTTGTCGGTCTACGGCATGCACGATCTGACCCAGCCTCGATACATCACGCCTGGCGAGCCCCTCAAGCTGGGTCCCCCCGTGACCGACCTGGACGCTGTTCTCAAGAAGATCGACGATGCAAAGAGCGAGGATGCTATCGTCAGATACGACACAGGCTTCGACTTCTCCAAGAATGTGCGCATACCATTCGTTGGGGCTTTCCACCAGGCTGCCATCTACCCCGATGTCCTTTCCCGTGACAAGGGGCTCGCAGCTCGCATCAAGAAATCTGGCCCCGGCGCCATTAAGCCCGAGCATAAGAAGCTGTTCCCTTTCGCAGCTGGTTTGCCCGCCGACTTTCCACCCACGGTGTTGCTTCACGGAACTGACGATCCTGCTGTTGATGTATCGCAGAGCGAGGTCGCCGCGGCGGCGCTTCAGAAGGCTGGAGTCGAGGTTCTGTTTCACAAGGTTGAAGGTCGCGGCCACGGGTTTGATATGATGGAGACACATGGAAAGGATATTGAGGCTGCTGAGACTGAAAAGACCCCTACTACTGAGGCTTTGAACAGCGCTATTGCGTTTCTTGTCAAGCATGCCAAGTAAACGAGGTGGCCTTTGTATGGAGCATGATTTTAGGTAAAACAATAAACACCAAGACCTTCCTTATGAGCTATACTCTATCTCCAATGACTAAGCTCAGATATAAAATAAAGACTTGATTAGGCCTTTATCTCATAGATCGACAAGGGTGACTGGGCCTAGCTCTAAAAGTGCAGGGTTAACGGCGCTGATCTCGATATTGATCTATCTACTTTTGGCAGGAGGACACACGAGCACAAGCCGACCGCTCAAATATTAATGGAACTTTTGTTCTTGGCAGAAAATACCGGATGTCGCCAACCTCCGGAGCAACCAGTATTAATGCTATCACCGCGCTGCCTGAGGGATTTCACTCCTCTCTCTTTCTCTCAACTCTGGTTGTGCGGGGTCAAAGAGCAGAATACTTGAGATTTCGAAGTTTTGTCAAGCATCAACTCGTGAAAATGCGTGTCTCATCAGTTCTCACTGGAGCAGCCCTGCTCTTTGCATCCTCGTCGCAGGCAATCAACATTTTGCTCAACAATGACGACGGTTTTGGCTCGGCAAACTTGCGAGAGCTTTATCGCATCCTCAAGCAAGACGGACACAATGGTATGTCTCACTCATTCTATCGACAGCAAAGACGAAAGCTGATATGACATCTCAAGTCTGGGTCGTTGCCCCCGCGACAAAACAAAGCGGCAAAGGTGGAAGCTCTGAGTTCACCACCGAGGGAAATTTGACTGCTCCGTCGATATATGACTTGATTCCTGCAGGAGCACCTTCAGTTTGTAGCCTGCAGCATCGCTACGATAACCCGCCTCTAATATGAGTTTGATAGGTGGGAAGTGATCCCAAAGACAGCCAGATCTGGTACTACAACGGAACCCCCGCAGCCTGTACCTTCGTTGCACTTGACTATGTGCTCCCCCGATACGCCAACTTCTCCATCCCTGACCTAGTTGTTACTGGACCTAACTTTGGAACCAATCTGGGAGGTTTTGTGTGGACTCTGTCGGGTACTGCTGGTGCTGCGTGAGTATCTCTCTTCTACAAAGTAAAGATTTGCGATTCTGACGACGAGGCACTTGTAGATATGCTGCTACACACCGCAGCCTCCCTGCTATTGCGATATCCGCCAGCAACAAAGAGACTCCATACTTTGAGCTAACCAACCAAACAAATCCCGCTACATGGGCTGCTAACGTCTCTGCCAAGTTCGTCAACCACTTCATCTCCACAGCGCCCAAGAACGGCCCAATTCTTCCCATTGGCTATGGCATCAACTTCAACATTCCCGTTTTGACAAAGGATAACCACGACCCAGAACTTGTGCAGACCAGATTCACTGGAAATGCACACGTCAACGAGGCCGTTCTTGATCCGGAGAAGGGTACATTTACATGGGCTAACATCAAGCCGTATGCTGCTGGCGTGAATACCTGCATCAATGGCGACTGCTCGCTCCCTGGAGAGACTTTTGTGGTGGAGAATGGCCAGGCTTCTGTGTCGTTCTACACGGTTGATCACTCTGCACCTAGTACTTCCTACACGCAATCTCTTATTAAACGAGTTACCTCGATAATTTCGGGAGCTTGAGTAGGGGATGAACCATTTTAGCCTTTTCAAGTCTGTAGGACTGAGTGTAGTCCAGTCTTAAAATTCAAAACAAGTATTTCTCTTCACTCGTGTACCCAGATAGGGCTCATCTTTGACCCCCGGATTACCAGGCTAGTGGTATCTGCGGAGCTTGACACGCCAAGATAAAAGATAGGCAAAGAAGCGCGCTAAAAGTAATGCTGGGGAAGAATGTGGGTAAACTGGGGTTTGTTATCTTTACCAAGGCCTCTAGCTATGAGCGCTTTACTCTCTTATCTCTGTTCGACTATCTGCCTAGCTGATAGTATACCCTGCTTGACCACTTGTTACAATACATCGAGCCATCTCAATCGGCCAACTGACGTCCCTTGGCCGTACATCTTTGTCATCACTCAACTACGGCGCCAAGCACTGAGTTCGCAGCCAGGTCTAATCTCTTTATCTTGTTAATCGACACGGATTTGTGATGAAATTGGCCAGACACAATCGAGATTTTACTAGAAATTGACGAGAGTTAGTGAGTGTTCAGATCATGAGATATTTAATATAAAGCTGTGGAACATTTCCTTGCAGCAAAACCTCCTTTGGACACTATTGACGCAACACATATCGACACTATGCGTTTGTCAATCCTCTGCATAGTTGCTACAGCAGCCTCAAAAGACCCCTTCCCCTGTACGTTTAGACTATTCGTATGCTTGACATATATACTGATACGAGACTTCAAGTACCTTTATGCAAGGGTATAGATATCGATGATGCCACCATCGACACTTTACAGAGATTGATGGTCATGGGCAAACTGACGAGTCGTGATCTCGTGGAATGTTATACCGCTCGCGTGGAGCAAACCAACCACTGGCTCCGCTCCGTTAGTGAGATTAACCCTGATGCTATTGCCATAGCTGAAGCGCTCGACGAAGAGCGACTCGCCCATCGTATCAGAGGTCCGATGCACGGAATTCCATTCATGGTCAAGGACAACATCTACACAGATGACCAACACAACACCAGTGAAGGAGGCCTGGTACTCCTCGGAGGCAGATATTCGAGCGAAGCCACTATCGTAACCAAGATCCGTCAAGCTGGTGGTGTTCTTCTTGGTCATGCTGCTTTGTCTGAGGCAGCAGACCACCGTGCCTTGACCAATTTCTCTGACGGCTACTCAACACGCGTGGGCCAGACAAGAAACCCGTTCAATCTAACACAAGCAACTTCTGGGAGTAGTGGCGGATCTGTGGTCGCTGTTAGAAGTAACCAAGCTCCCATTGCCATTGGCACCGAGACACACGGGTAAGTCTAGTCTAATGCATTATGCGACACACCGGGTCCTGTAGCACGGTCTATGCGTGATGTTGCTGTCTTGCTCGATATTATGGCCGGTCCTGATCGATTCGACAACCTGACGTTTGATGCACTTTCACGGGGTCCGTCAAATGGATATGCCAACGAAGTGGTGGGTAAGGATGCTTTGAGAGGAATGAAGTTGGGCTTGCCTTGGAACCCTTACTGGTCAACTATTGGATTAAGTACCACTATACTTGGTTTGATATATTACCATCCGGCATTCTGACGGTACAGGCCATAAACGCTCCAGGGTCGCGCGAAATGTTTGAGCAACGTGTGGCACAACTCAAAGCTGCCGGCGCAGAGATCTACAATCTTACTGTAAGACCCCTCTCATGAGAACAGTTCCGTCTGTTCCTGTCTGGCCACTGACTTGCACTAGGATATACCATCAATTCACTCCATCGCCAACACTTATGGTTTCGGCCAGCCGACCACCACGCCCGACCAGTACAACCAGCTGACCGTATACAACGTCCTCCTTGCTGTTGGCTATGGTGAATGGCTGCACAACTGGACATTTCCCAAAGGCGATGAACGAGAAAACATGACCAGTTTGGCAGATATGGCCGCCTGGAACATAGCCCATAACGAGTCCACAGGCGCATTGGGCAGCACGACATGGTGGTTTAACACCGAATCGGGACAGGACTTTTACGACAACGCCATTGCTACAGATGGAACCCAAGGAGCCGAGTTCTGGACTGCCTTTGGCTGGGGTCGCTGTACTGCTCGTTCCTTCATCGACAGTGGTCATGTCTATGTGACTGAAAACGATACTATCGTCGAACTAGACGGGTTACTCGTTCCAAACAGTGCTGCGGGTAGCCATGATAATGCCTGTTCTTCAGTTCCATCATATGCTGGATATCCTATCGCCTCAGTTCCCATAGGTCAGACTGGGTATAGTGTGCCAGCTGGCTTGTGTATCTATGGGCGCCATTACTCTGAGGCTAAGCTTGTCCGTGTTGCCTCAGCCATGGAAGACTTGTTTCAATGGAACGCGAAGCCTGAGTTTCATAACTGGGAAACTGCTGAAGGCCCTTGGGAGGAACCTTGGCCGGGGTATGGTTGTTCTACAGCGTCCCTTGACCGATTTGCGTGCGAGGCAGCTTGGGCTTAGAATATCATCGTCGAAGAGGAGAATTGAAGTCAATGATGTATCCTCGTTCGTGCCTAGTATCGATAGAAATGCATTAATGGATTATATGGTGGCTAAATCAGCCGCTTGGTCATCGCCTTTCCACTTTTCCACTCTCATTCCCTGTGTTCCTCCATGCCCAAGTGCAGAGATGTTTTCTAGTCCCCGTAGCCTGTAATCAACGCTATGATAGATGAGAAAAGAGACAACATGGAGCCGAGCCGATCATCATAGTTAGTGGTTACCCACCTTGTGCCGTGTCTCCTTTATCCCCACGTTACATTCGCCAAGACAGCTTGTGAACCCTGGCATTTAGGGTGATGAGACTACCATTGCGATCTAGTGAACGTGTTTCAGGGCGAAAAACAGCTTCGTAAACGTATCCTCGCCTTCGGCTTACGCCTACCTCTCTGCGACAATACCCGAACAACTCCAGCGGGCTCTACAATGGGCTTTCCGTCTCCCTATAACAGGGGTCTCTGGCGGAAACAGGACGCCATGCTCTGTGCGTAAGGAATCAGGCCACTTCTGCAATTGCAAGGGGTGGGCACCGCGGCTTGGCGCCTTGCAATGCGAAGCCCTACTGGTTGAAATGTCAGCGTGTGTTGGCTGAGATCCTATATATTATGCAAGTATCATGGCCCCGGACGCAAATTACATTTGGTTACGAAAAGTTGGTACATCTCAAACATTTTCCTTTTTCTTTGAACCCCTCAGGCCTGATATTCAAGCATTAACGTTTCTATCTCAAGAGGCTCAGGCCTCCTACACACGAGATCCTTTAACATGGCATACCCTTCCACTCAAAACATCAATAACCCAGAGGTCGTGGCTAGTGACTTTACTACTCCACTGGAAGCGGCTGATCAAGAAGAGGTGAGCTCAATCCCAAGAAAAACTGCAGCAGAAATAACTAATGTCTTCGTGTTTCTAGCTGAGCCATGATGAAAGAGGCTCAACCTTTGGAAGTGATACGTGTGTAATCCACATTTCTGTAGCCAATCTTGGGCTGACTTGCTTGTCATATCACGCAGTGCAAATTCTACAGCTTCCGTATCATCCAGCATCCTTGAGTATCGTACTATACACGGTCGCACGTATCACAGCGACAAGCACGACACGCAGTACTTTACGCCGAACGATGATCGACAGAGCGAGTCTCTGGATATTGTGTAAGATGGCCACCCCGGGAGAGCCCTCGTATTTAGGCTGACGATACACGTGCTAGTCACCACTATCTAACTCTTCTCCTTGATGGCAAACTGTGTCTCGCCCCTGTCAAGCAAGACGTTCAGGTAGGAACATTCGTCTCTTGTGAGCTGTTATCTCGGTGCTGACTGATTTCTTCCATCATCTAGAAAGTAGTCGATATTGGCACTGGAGACGGTATGTTCACTGACCTTGCCTGGTTCTAGTTTGGTACGGAGCTGACAAGTCTCGCCATAGGAATATGGGCAATGTAGAAGGACCTAGCAATGATGAACATAGTCTAACATGCCTCTCTAATAGCGACTTTGGTGACGAGCACCCCAACGCGGAGGTAACAGGCACCGACCTGTCGCCGATACAGGTAGTGTCTCCCCAACACTCACTGTTATGTGCCTGTTAACTTGTAGTAACAGCCGAGCTGGGTGCCTCCTAATGTGAAGTTCGAGATCGATGACGCGACTCAGCCCTGGACCTGGGCAGACAACACGCTCGATCTTGTGCACATTCGATTTCTCAACGGCGCCATTAAGGACTGGTCCGCTCTGTTTCGCGAGGCCTACCGGTGCTGTAAGCCTGGTGGTTTTGTTGAATCGGGCGAGTTCGACCCGAGGTACTATTGCGACGATGGTACGGCCGAAAACGAAGAGGTAATAAGGACATGGAACTCGTTATTCGAGCGAGGCGGCAAGAAGCTCGGCTACAGCTTTACCGTAATTGAGGATGGCATACAAGATACGGGCATAACAAATGCCGGCTTTGAGGATGTCAACATTGTGTCCTACAAGGTGAGAGAAACAAATGTCCTACCTGAAATAGTTTCTAACGTACCCTCTCTAGGCTCCTGTCGGCGCTTGGGTAAAGGACAAAAGACTGGCAGAAATTGGACGCTATACGCAACTGACGCTTGAGAATGACATGGAAGGTAAGTTGTACTGGGAGATATCGTTCTATAACTGCATAATAACTCACATTTCAGGATACACCCTCTTTTTGTGGACGAATGTCTTGGGGTGGCCTAGTGATGAGTATCAAGTGTTTCTAATGAGCATGCGTAGGGTCTTGCGCAATACTGCCAACATTCACATCTACTGCAAGTACAAATATGTTTATGGGCGCAAACCAGTAGACCCATAGATGTTAGATAAAAATGCTATATTCAACCCAGGAATAATAAGCACCACCGTTTCTCAAGCTGATTCAATCTTGTGGTCGTCTAACCAATGTTCAAATGTACTCACAAGTCTGGCATCCCGTTGGCCAGAATACACTTGTTTCAATTTGACCTCTTTAGCATCCCAGACATGAGGTAGTTCTAACATTTTCCACGATATATATTTGTCCTTAGTGACCAACGTGCGGATGATATCACAGTGTCCAACCTCTCCAGTTGCCACGAGCCTTTCAGGTAGAGCGACTTTGAAAGAAAACTTGTGCTCTCCACCACTCGGTAGCGCTTTAGGAAAGTCGTTGATGGGATAGAGCTGGAAGATATTGAACCCAGGTCCAAGGCTCATGACCGTCAAGTAGAGCATGTGGGGACTTTTGTTGCGGATCGTATAAGTAAACTCCGTAACTGAAGCCTTGTTCGCATGCTGTTTTGTTATCGACAGGTTGAAAGGAATTTCGCTGTGACATGATTCTTCGCGCAGCCGTATAATTTGCATGAACCGACCTAGATGGGCGAGGGCGGCTGCTGCATTTCTCGGAAGATGAGCATCATGGAATCCAAGAGCCAATCCACGTACGGCGCCGGGATAGGAAGTCAGCCATTGGGGAGCAAAGACGTCAAGATAGTCTCCCCTCTTTTTCAATCGTAGTGCATTTAAGTCGTGTTCGTCCTGATGATTCTCCATGAGGATCTGGATAGGACTGGCAATGCGATCCTGCAGACATCCTTGGAGGCTTTGATGAAAGGCAGCACCCAACTCGGCATCCACCACAACCCGGAACACTTGGCCACCAAAGCTCCAGCGAGAAGGAATAGCTGCGTAGGTCTGAATTGGCGATACTCGGTTCTGACGCAGTGTGGTTAACAAGCCAGACGGGACTTGGGCGCTGCATGTGTCGGGCTCGACCTCATCAACTGAGACGCACGAGAACGGAGCGGCACAGAATGCGAATTCAGATCCTTCCTCTACCCCGTGGACTTTACCAATGGGAAGCAAGACCCTGTCTCTTTCGATCGATGCCATGACGGGCGTTATCAAGAATGGCTCGGTGGTCCCAAAGAAAAGAAGCCGATCTCGACCATACACCTGGGGCGTTTGGCCTGGCACCTTGGGAGCCAGTAGATCACGAAGTGTTCGATATGTCACTAGGAGATCCGATGGTTCCTTCTTCTTAAAGTGCTGTAAAAATGCTTGCGTAAATGCACCGCCCGGCTTACTGCCGACTGTTTCGGCGGCCCTCTCATGGGTATTACATGCTGCAATGACTGTGAAGCCTTCTGGGTTGATTGACCATGACGTTTCTAAGTGGCCGTCGCGTAGGACAGTTGCTGAACTTGTCAAAACGTCCTCAATGTCAAACTCGTCACCAGGCAAATTGGGGACTTGATCCCATCCGTCCGGGGTTCGAAATCGGGAACCTTCGCGCCACGAGCCGCCTGAGTAGCAGCTATCGAGAAGGACGACAACCTGGACTTTTTTATCGTTCAATTTCTTGAGCCATTGGTTTAGTTGCCATCCACGAACTGGGCGTCCTCCTTTGCAGAAGTCGACCGTGAGTAGCGAAGGGTCTGTTGCTTTGTTGGGAGATGCTTTTATCCTCGGGAGCCTGCCGCCATGTCCGGAGTAATGAAAGAAGAACATGTCACCTGCAGTTGCAGTCGCAGTTAAAACATCGAAAGCCTTCTTCATGTTTTCGAAAGTTGGCCAAATATCGGGCTTCTCGACAGGCAGCTCAGAACTTTGTCCGGCTGTAGAGGATGTGAGAACGGTGGTCTGGAACAAGGCACCAAAGGCGTCTTCCAGGAAATACCGTATCCCGTTCACATCATTGACACATCCTTGTAGATTATCAAGTGTATGGGTCTTAGCCTTGGTGTTTCTTGTGTCGCCTTGGAGATACAAGTCAATTCCCACTAGCAAGGCAAAGCGTCTTGACCTCAACGGGTTTGGCATGGTGGTTTGCGTCTTAGTAAGGCTTGTATGTGCACATAGAATAGAGATAGCGTCTAGAGAAACCTACAGTGTTCCCCATCTGTTTTTATTCCTGTAACCATAGATGAATTCAGTGACTCCGCTGGGCCGGCTGAATCATCAACCTTTACAGGAAGATTAGCCATTTGCCCGGCCAATGTGGCTAAACACGAGGCAGATAATGAGAGAGGGGTAGGCCAGACTGAAACCCTACGCATAAGACTGTCATTGGATCTATTGAAGTAATCGATGTGATGGTGGCTGCAGGATTACACACCCTCGGCTCAGCCGCTTATACTGGAGGGAGACGTAGGCCCCTCAACGTGCTATTATCAGCGTATGATAAGGGATTTGCGCTGAATCGCGTGTATGTCTGTTTGGCCTGAAGTACACTTTCAAGCAAGACGTTCTTGGAGGGCAAATGGGCATTACGCATCTTAGATGTGCAGGCTACAGGGACTAGGCTGCCATCAGGGAGGCCAATCGCAAACCTAGTAAGGGTCGGAGTGTGACCATATTTCTGACCAAAGTGCATAAAAACATCCTTTTCCGCATATTACGTGAGACTCACCCTCTAATGTTGCGTGCTTGTGCAACAAAGGTAAACGGATCATACGCCTCATAAATGATAGCCGAGATGATGCTGTATCCGGTATGGAGTGCGAGGTGGCACAGAACCTTGATCTTCTCTCAACGACCACACCTCCATGTTTCAGAATCACAAGGCAAACTAGATCTACTGAGCCTTCGACTCAACTTATCAACCACGCTTTAAAGAGTTGACCAAACCCTTGATGATGGCAGGTAGCCAGCATCAGGGCGAGGTTGACATAGCTGCCCTGCTAGAAGTCGCCGGCACCCACTATGAGCTTTACAAGCAGACGCTCTCTTTAACAGAGCTTACTGTTGCTATTGAAAAATATCAACAAGTTCTGCGCGCGACGCCGGAAGGTCATGCCGACAGAGCATCCCTGTACGAACAGCTCGGAATTTCATATCACTCTAGATATCAGAGAACTGGCACAGTCGATGACTTAGAAGCAGCCCTCGAACACTACTTTAAGTCTATCGAAGTGACGGCAAAAGATCATCCAGAATGGCAACGCCGGCTCCAATATCTCGAATCTCGGTATGGAGAGATATATGAGGAAACTGGAGAACTCGCAGACTTGGACGCAGCCATCCAACAATGTCAAGACGCAGTTGAGTCTATTGGTGCCGAACATCCAGATCGCTCGCGACGAATAGAAAATCTTGCCGCCAGAGTTCGAGAACGCTACCAGTTGAGAGGCGGTACGGAGGACCTTGACAAGTCTATCGAGCTTTGTAAAGACGCACTCGGGCTCACACTACAGAACCATGTCGATTGGCCTAGACGAGCGCACAACCTTGCGTCAAGCTGCTACGACAAATTCCAAGCTACGAAGAACGAGGCAGACCTTGCTACATGCTTTGAATACTACTCAAAAGCACTCGATGCAACACCGGAGGACCGTCCAGAGCGCGCCTATCGAATCAACTGTGTCGGTGACATGCATGTCGAGAGATACCAAATGGCAAACGAGATATCAGACCTACATGCAGCTATCCAATACTATGAAACTGGTGTTGCTGCAACATCTCAAGGTCATTCTCAACGTGCAAGTCGAGTCCAACAGCTCGGGGTGGCCCATCACAAAAGATTCCAACGGCTGGGACGGAGAGACGACTTGGACAGTGCTTTGAAGTGCTTTCAGGAGAGCCTCGACCTGACACCCGAAGAGCATCCAGACTATGGCTACCGGATGTGTCAACTTGGAGTTGAGTATGGTGAGAAGTTCAAGTCCACCGAGGACATGAAAGACCTTGACACGGCGATTCGGCTACTACGACAGAGTATTCAGATAACGCCAGAAGATCATCCAGGCTTAATCCATCAAGTTTATAACCTGGCTGTTGTATACGGCGATGCATATGACAGAACGGGAGCGATGGATCTGCTAGATGCAAGTATCGAGCACTACCAGAGAGTACTCGAGATGAGACCAGGAGACAACGCATCTCGAGCACGTCATCTACAAAGCCTAGGGTGCTCATACCAGTCAAGATACGAGAGTAGAGGAGCCGTGTCGGACTTGCGCATAGCTATTCGATATTACAGAGACGCCCAGAACTTGACCCCAAAGGATGATCCAGAATGGCCTGAACGGCTTCAACACATGGCTGTAGGCTATCACGCCAGTTTTGATAGAACACACGATATTCAAGACATCAATATCGCCGTCCAGATGTACCAAGAATCTCTAGATCTCACACCTTTGGATCATTCTGGCCTGTCGCAACGCCTTATAAATCTTGGCCGTGGCTACTATGAAAAGTACCAAATGGCGGGAGACATGGCAGACCTGGACACAGCTATACGCTGGCACCATACTGCTCTTGATAAGGATTTGAATGGGCCCCAGCGGTCATATCTCTTGGAATGCCTCGGCGCTGAGTACAAAATGAGGTACGAGAGGCTGCAACTAGCCTCAGACCTGGAAACCGCAATCCTTAGAAGTCGAGAAGCTCTCGAGGCAACTCCCGACAAACATTCGTATCGAGCTCGTCGAATGCACTATGTTGCTACATGCTTGCATCACAAGTACAAGAGAATAGGAGCCCAGTCGGACCTCGAAAGTGCCTTGAGATATCTCCATGATGCGCTCAAATATACCCACGCTACTCCCTCCGATCGATTTGCTCCCGGCAAGATGCTATTTGATCTATACACAGAAGCTCAAAATTGGCCCATGGCGAGCGAGGTCGCCTCTATAGTGGTATCATTGGTACCCCTTCTCGCATCTGCCTCTCTAGAGAATTCCGATAAGCAGTTCATGCTTGTCGTTCTGGCTGAAATTGCAGGGCTGGCGTGCGAAGGGGCAGCGGTGACCATCCTGGCAGATAAGGAGCCATACCAGGCGGTTGCTCTCCTTGAGATGGGACGCGGAGTTCTGATAGGGACACTTAGTGATATGAGAATTGATATATCGGACCTTAAAAGGGAGCATCCTGACCTGGCTGAGAGATACGTCACGCTTCGGGATCAGCTAGAGGAGCCTGAGGCAACTCATGGGGATCATCTCGGTATGTTAAAGCGGGCTAACCGGCGCCATTCAGCGGACCGGAAGATGCAGTTGATTATTGAATCAATTCGTGAGCTACCTGGATTTAGTCGATTTCTCTTGCCTCCGCTTGAGGACGATCTTCGAGCCGCAAGCTCTTTTGGGCCTATCGTCGTGATCAACGTTAGTGCCCTCCGTTGCGACGCCTTGATTCTCCAAGAGAGCCAGATTCGAGTGCTTCCACTCCCTCGTTTACATATTACAGATATTCGGGCCCAGGCAGCGAATCTGGACTCACATTCCATTAGCCCGAAGCTCCTTGAGTGGCTCTGGGATACCTTTATTAGAGATATACTTGCTGGACTCGGTTTCGTCGACAATATCGAGAACTGCTGGCCACGGATATGGTGGATACCTACTGGGCCTTTGACTAGGTTCCCTTTACACGCAGCAGGTTATCATACCAGAGGCACGACAGATACAGTCTGTGACATTGTAATGTCCTCCTATTCCTCTTCGATTAGAGCACTCATCCGCGGTCGCCACTCCTCGGGGGCTCCGGACGACCAGACGGCTCTCCTAGTCGCTATGGAGAACACACCCAAACACTCTCAGCTGCCATATGCTACAAAAGAGGTTCAGATCTTGAATGAGCTGTGCAAGTCCCAGTCACTGACACCTGTTGAGCTCACTCGGCAGAAGCAGGATATAATATCACGTCTCCGTCAGTGCAAGGTCTTCCACTTCGCAGGTCACGGTAATACACATGGATACAACCCCCTGATGAGCCAGTTGCTCCTCGAAGATTGGGAAGACGACCCTCTTACCGTAGGAGATCTATTGGCCATAAACATCCATGAACGTTCTCCTTTTCTAGCCTACCTCTCAGCTTGTGGGACGGGACGCATCACTGATGGGAACTTTCTTGATGAAAGCGTGCACCTTATAAATGCATATCAGCTAGTAGGCTTTCGTCACGTCGTGGGTACCTTGTGGGAGGTCAATGACGAACTATGCATTGGCATAGCCAAGATTGTGTACGAGGCAATGAAGGAAAATGATATGTCTAGCGATTCAGTGTGTCGTGGTCTTCATAAAGCTACCAGGACTTATCGTGATCACTGGCTACATATGCAGAGCTTGCAAAGGAATGAGAGAGATGGTAGACAAATGAACGGGAGTCTGAAAGCAGATGAGATCATTGCAGTCACTACATCAATGAGCGATTATAGTTTAGAGGCAAATGCGTACCAAAGGGATGCGGTTCTGGTGGAAGATGGAAGTGACCTGGGAAATCCGAATCTTCTTGGCTGGGTTCCATATGTTCACTATGGTATTTAAGAGCTGTAAGCTGATGAAGAATCCGAATTGAACAAAAAGCCTGGTTGAGCGCGGTGGCTGCAAAACGGCGTCACTCGCAGGAGGTTGAATAGTTGTCTATAAGGTGGTTTTTGCCTTTTCCACGTCGTCTATACAGAGACGTAGGTCAAGCCGCAATGGGGAAATTGTAATAGGATTATAGGCAGTAAGAAAACACCTATCTTCATGGGCGTTGCTACTCCTGCACTTCCCTTAAAGCCTATATACTTGACTACTTATCCTATTCTTTTATTAGTCGAAGTAGATACTGCCCAGGACTAACGACTTACTAGACCAGTGCCATAATCGCATAAGCCCCTATATATTACAGACAAGCTTTAATCGCCGCAGCTCCTCCGGGGTAGCTATTTACTATATGTGATTAAGATAGGTCTAGTAATCTGATTTCTTGCCGCAGTGATGCTTGTATTGATAAGAGGAGCGGCTGACTATTTGTCTATAGTATAATTGACTTATATAAAGAAAACTATAACGCAGGAGTGTGCAGATGGATTCAACAACTGTTAGTAGAGTTAGGTTAGCATATTAATAGCTAATCTACGAGCCATCAAGTCGGTCTGTCTGCCATTTGCGGACCAGTTTTCGTATCTCCTCATCTATATTCAACCCTGTCTTCTTGCAAGCACGTTGAAGACACATTTGTAATGCCTGCTGTTGCGAAGGGTGCGTCATCCGTTCAGCAACCCAAAGCAATCCCGCAACAAACATAGGATCCCATTGTTCTGCAAAATCGTTCCATACAGCTCCACCTGCAATCTGCAACATGTGCCAGCCCTTGGAAACCAGCCAAGCAGGGCGTCGCGATAGCTTGAGGAGCTGCGGCTTGGCAGATAATAATACAATGGCTGTGAGGTGCACGACAAGATTCGTCTGTAACGCGATTGTGCTGGAATATACAGGCATTGGAAAAGACGAGGCGCCCTCGGTGTCGATCTGGCCGGCTTGTACGCTCCCTAGATCCAGCATAGGACCCATGGTGCGTGGTCTGTCCTGGTACCATTTGGTGCACTTTGACCATAAGTTTGTCCAAGTAGACCAGGTCTGCGATGCTGAAGAGGGCGAGGATATAGAGCCTTCTGGGGATGAGACGTCTGGGTATCTATTGTGAACAAAGCAGAGAGTTTGGGCGAAGATTGATAATTGTGCATCGTAAGAGTCTTGTAGGAAGGATTGTTGAGTTACACTAAGGCGTGCTGTGCCCAGGTATACTGAAGGGTTCGTGAGTGGTATCGTGTTGAGTAGCAATGAAGCTGCCAGGTCTTTACTCGATCAGTATTAAATATCGCGGCGGGAAACGATTTAGCCTACCAAATTTAACTAGAACTCTCAATAGTGTAGCAAGAGGCTCTGAGGCTGCGTCTGGATTTTCCATGGCGTCACGTAAACCCTGGGCTGCTTGCCATCTTGTGGGAGGGTTGCCAAAGCAAGTACGCACAAGACGTAGTGCTTCATCTGCTTCTGTTCTTGGGTTGGAATTATCTACATTATTGTTTGCAATGCGTGTATCTGTGATGCGTAGCCTGTTATCTGTTGAAAGGCGATCTAGTAGCTGCCGGTGGTGTGACGAGAACTCAAGAATCTCTGCATGAAGTCGTGCATTTTGCTGTGCCAGTGCAATAATCGAGGTGCCGAATGATGACCCGGGAGCGTCGCCAGTCATCCAAGGAACAATATGATAGCGAAAGTAGAGAATCTCGGCTGTTTCGTTGTTATCTGGTGATGCCTCGTTGGCAGCGAAATATCTATCCCAGCTAGGTTGATGTGGAAGTGAGACAGTTGAAGTGACCGTCGGAACGATAGGTGCTTGAACATTTTGAGGGGCCATTTGGATGACAAGATCGATTGATGCGCTTCCTTGAACCTCAGGTGTGTCTTGTATCATGCTGGGTTCGTCAGGAGGGAGAGTGAACTCAGAGTCTTCTATCAATTGATCTGGCTCTGTTGAATCCTCCGCGGAGGTATCCTGAGAGTTCTGAAGCAGATTTAGAGGTTGTTCTTTCACAGCAGTTATCCAGTACGCGAATGACTTACTTGGACAATCCTATGATGAACGCGTGGTGTAGTTGGTGCTGTCCTTGCTGATTGAGGTTGAGGCTGAGGCTGAGACTGAGACTGAGAGGGCGGCTCATAGACAAAGGTAAAGTCTGGATATTGACAATAATCATCTCTGGATTGACAGATGCCACATCTGGGCTTCTTCTCATCGCCTTGTGTTTCTGGTCAGTATACTTGCTAATACTTGCATCGATAGGGGATGTGATGTTGCTCAATGGCATAAACTACTTGGTTACGTGAGGTGAGACTAGCTTACATTTACGTCTTCTTTTTCGACAAGCTAAGCAGCCTGTTCGTGCTCTTTTTCTGCTGTCTGGTGTATTTCTGATGACTGGCATGGCTGTTGAGTGAGTTTGATAGGTCACACTCACGCGTGGGTCACGATGGAGGACTGTGGCACGGACATGAAGAACGTGATGGATCAATGGTCGGACCGGAAAAGTATTCATTCCCTAGCCACACTTGTTATGATTGTAAACGCGTGGCTCATGCATCTCAGCATTTTCCCGTCTCTTTCTTGATTATATGTAGCCGCGAAGCCTCGAAATTATCTGAGAAATTACATCGCTTGACACTACCAGAAAAATGTGTGAACCAACAAGCCTACAAGAGTACCTCATCCCAAGCTTCAAAACTCGTTAGGGTTCCAAGACCACTCGGATGTGGTGCACCACTTCGTATCGCTCATCCCGGTTCTGAATTCACTCTCGAGCTATTTCCTGAACGTGTCTTGGTCGAGGAAGCCACTGAACCAGAGAGGCGGTATATGCCTCGCTGATGATTCAATGAATGCCTCTTCCAACTACCACCAGGCCAGCAACTTGAATCGTCATGGAGGCGCCAGCTTGGCATCGCGAGCCTGTTTGCACCTGAATCATTCTGCAACATTATGATACTCTGGCTTCTTTGCCTTTCACGAGTCCAAATCATCTTTCCAAGGAATTGATGTCTGAGCACCTTTTCCAGACACAGTCCACGACGCAGCTCGGTTTGCAGCTTCGATCGCGCCATTAATATCGAAAGACACCCCATTCTTGGTAGCTTGTGCAGCAGAAAGCGCATAAGAACCAATGAAGGTGTCTCCAGCAGCAGTTGTATCGACCACTTTGACTTTCAGAGCTGGCACAAGGCCACTAACGCCCACCTTGTTGATGAAATACACGCCTTTACCACCAAGGGTAATGACAACGCTCTGAACACCTAGATCGATAAAATGCTTGCCGGCGCGCTCAAGGCCAGGAATATCTTCAAGATCAGATTCCGAACAGCCTGCAAGGATAGACGCCTCGGTCTCATTGAGAACGAGATGTTCTAGATCTTGGAAGACCTCGTCGGGGAGGACCTGTGCTGGAGCTGGGTTGAGAAGAACAGGGGTGTTGGATTCTCTGGCCGTCTTGATTACTTGCAAAACGGTCTCAAGTGGAATCTCAAGTTGCAAGATGAGTAGATCTGGCTTTGGGTCTGGAACACTTGTGAAATGTTCACGTCGTAGAGAGTGGTTCGCGCCAGGAGAGAGGATGATTCTGTTCTGGCCGGTAGGTTCGTCAACGACAATAATAGCAAGTCCTGTATTTTGGTCTTGCTGGGTTTTGATCGCGCTGGTGTCAACTCCGTAAGAGACGAGATCATTGATGAGACTCGTTCCATAAGAGTCAGCACCAACAGCGCCTATCATGGCAACGTGAGCTGATGAGCTCTGTAGATCCTTTGTGCGAGAGAGCTTGGCACATGCGACAGCCTGGTTGGCTCCTTTACCGCCAGAAGAGGTTTTGAACTCGTTTGCTGTCATGGTCTCTCCTGGTAGCGGATGGTGGGATACGTAGGAGACGAGGTCCATGTTGAGGGACCCCAAGATGGTGATGGTCGGTTTTTGCTGAGCCATTGTGGTATTCTGAGTGGTGTGATCAATTGTTCGTGTTGAAGGGAATGAAGTTGAATAGATAGTATTTGGGAGGCCACGAGATGGGAGTGGATTAAGAGTAGAAATTTCTGTGTCACGAATGGTCAAGGGTGGTCAGATGCGATTCTACGAGCAAAACCCTCTTTGGTTTGACGTGTCTCACCCGATACCGAGGCCCGTCTGAATCTGCTCGTCGTAATAGTTGTCAAATTCTATCTCCACACCACGACTCGGGTGATCAACAAACTGCATACTCTCGTTTAGCTAAACGGATTCTTTACCACTCTAGTGCTTTTAGCCTCCGTCCAGCTCCCACAACTTGACGTCTGAGCAGATGTAAACGTGGTTGAGCTCTTGAAAAATTGGAGGGGTAGTTCCCCAACCCCAGCCCGAGTGCTTATATTTCCTATTTGGGGCAGTTTACCGCCGCCTGAGAAAAGTTTTTCCCAGGTATTGGCTAGCCTACAAGCACAGACCTCGGCAACTTGTTGGAGAAAACTGGGCTAAGCCGGCTGTTTCCGACTTGGCTGACACTTTTGTCTTCGGAGATTGGCGATGGTTGAGGAATCATAGTCACTTTCAGAGCAGGGAAGATGGTAGCTGCGAAGAGAAGAGAGGGATTTAAGGATCACCACTGGAGATTATGCATAATACATTAAAACTGTATAGTGTCTTTCAATTGCTGTTATAAATCCAACGCTCATGGCCTCGGTCTGCTACTAATACAATCCACGCTAAATAAACAAAAAATGACAAAAAAGCTAACAACAAACCTCCCTTCTAGACCATATTCAATAACTCACGTGGTTCATATCCCCACTCAACCTCCAAATCCCTAAACCTCCACATGGCTCCCCAACCCGTCGTCTGCTCAATGATTTTAAAGATGCGGCCCACCTCCACATGCTCGGCCGGGTGCGTGAGGAGCTTACCAGCTACGTACAAGGGCTGGATAGAGTTGATAAGGTTGCCGCTGTGAGGGTTCGTGCACGATATGCCGCAGATCCTTCGAGCGTGCCAGATATTGCTGCTCTTGGGGTTGGGCAGTGATAATGTGGGAGGTTTCATCTCCAACATGAGAATGCATGCCGCGTGGTATAGCTGATTGCTTGATATGGCAGCCCAGTGTGTGTACAAGATGCAAGGAAACACTTGGTGAGGCGTCTCGTTGCACTTTGTCGGTAACAGTTCTTTGGGACGGTGTGTAACCCAAAAGTCGAGATCTTGCCAAAGTCTCCTCCAACGCTCAGTCAAAGACTCTGCATCATCGTGTCTCGGATTGTTGAGCTCGAGTGACTGAGTCCTGCGATATCTGAGATCGCATACTTTGGCGCAGAGATAAACAGCCCAGTTGGCATGCATATCCGGCGAGTTTCTGCTCCTCCCGTGAAACACATCCCTAGAGTAACCATGCGGCTCTGTCTGGATACCAGCCGGTAGCGCGGGAGTCCACCTGTCGAGGTGCAACACCGTAGTCTCCTCGCCCCCTGACACGAGAGCGCCACATAGCTCCATCCGGGCGTAGCACCAGAACACGGCCTGCAAGAGACCCCCGGAGAATCCATCAACCTGGAAGAACTCAAAGAGTGTGGCACAACCTTCGATATGTCGTCTCCAGCTTTTGGAGCTACCGGACATAAGCTCGAGCACCGCTAGAATGCATGCGGTTACCAGCGTGTTGGGATCCCTAGTCTGGAGCCCGGGTCCGAGGAGTCGGATGCTCTCCTGGTATAATTCGAGACTGTCATAGTCCTTCTTCGTTAAAGCCTTTCTTTCCATCTGTCTGGCAGAGAAGGCGAGGACAGCGTAGAGTAGTGCCGGAGAAGTCTGGGCCATGACAGGCACTTGTATGCCGAAATGACGTTCTTCGTCGAATTTGTCCAAGTATGGCGCACATTCTGTCACCCAATTTTGAAGATATCGCACAAGTCTCAGTCGTGGAATCGCAACTCTCGAAAAATCTAGACTCTGACGTGCATGCGATGCCTGTTGGTTGTCTTTGTCTACCGGTTCAGGAGTCGGATGTTTACTCGGCACAAGACTAGAAACTCCAGCAAAAACCGTGGTTCTGAGCTCTTCCTGCAACTCGATAAACCGCGAATCTGTAGAGAATTCATCAAGTGCAGGGTAGGAGTCGGGTGAGAAGAAGGCGTGTTGCTCCACGGCTTGACCGGGGTTCTCCATTACCGGGGGGGACCACTCTTTTCCCCTCAGGTTTTTTCTTGTTTTCGTCGTTCGGGAACGCGTTAGAGAAAATAGTGATAGAGTGATGACCTAACGGTTGATGACAGGTCTAGGTTCTTGAGCGCTAATATTTCCCTTCTCAGCAGCGTCACGGAGAATAGATTTTCTGTTGTCACGCTATGGAATGATTTCCAGTCATCAAGAGGCTTGTGCGTGCGGAGCCCGAGTCAGGAGGTTGACAAGAATTATCCGTAACAAGCCTAGTCCGTTCAACGGAGCGTGTCCTTTACGAGGTGCGTAGCCTATGTTTCCTATTTCAGTCTAGCCATCTCCTCATCTCTCCAATCTTTTTACTCCCGCTTCTTCTCCCATGCTTTGGCTTCCCCATGGGTCATTCAGTCTCAGGGCGGGACCCCCCAGGTTTCGCGTCAAAGAACCGGGGGACGATTAGCCTGGTTTCTGGGATAGACTAGATTAAAGAGAATTTATAAAACCTTGACTGTCTCCCTCCCTTGACATTGGGATCTTCATGCTTTGCAGGCTTGTTCACTCTCCCCTTAGAACACTCACTCAGTCATCATGTCTTCCGTCACGGCCCCTTCAGACGAGCACACTCCTATTGATAGGATCCGTGGTGCTGCCAAGCAGAGATCGCTTTGGCAATCTGTAAAGTCCAACCCCAAGGTTGTTCTTATCGCATTCTTTGCCTCGTAGGTATACTCGATGTCTCCAGATGGTATCCAAACTGACTCTTCAAGTCTCGGTGGTTTCGAATATGGCTACCAACAGGGTGTTCTCGGCCAGTCTTTGGTCATGTCGAAATTCGTCCAAAACTTTCCCTCTGTTGTCAACTCTTCGTCCGCAACCGGCTGGCTCACCTCGATTCTCCAGCTTGGAGGTATTATCGGTTCTCTGACTGCTGGTGTTCTGGGTGAAATCATCTCTCGAAAGTACACCATGTTCGTCGCCTGCTGCTGGGTTATTCTCGGCAGTTTCCTCTACGTCGGCGCAAAAGCCGACACCGAGGCTCTTCTCTACGCCGGACGATTCTTCACTGGTATTGGCGTTGGCCTTTTCAGCGGTGTTGGACCTCTTTACAATGCTGAGCTGTCCATTGCCGAGATGCGAGGTCTTCTTACCAGCATGTATCAGCTGGCAACTATCCTCGGTATCATGATCTCCTTCTGGGTGGGATACGGCAGCAACTACATCGGAGGAACTGGCGAAGGACAATCTGACCTTGCTTGGCGTCTGCCCTCCATCATCCAGGGAATTCCCGCTGTTGCTCTCGCTCTTGGAATCTGGTTCATGCCCTTCTCACCACGTTGGTTGGTCAAGGTCGGCCGCGACGAGGAAGCAAAGTCCACCCTGGCCTTTATGCGAAAACTCCCTGTTGACTCAGACGAGGTCCAGCTCGAGTACCTTGAGATCAAGGCTGAATCCGTCTTTGAGCAGAAGGCTTTTGCCAGAGACTTCCCCAAGTACGCTGAGAAGGACACTGGTGTTCTGAAGCAGCAGTTTGCCGGATATCTCGTCTGTGTCAAGTCTCGCGATAACCTCAAGCGAGTTTGCACTGCCTGGCTCGTCATGTTTTTCCAGCAATGGAGTGGTATTGACGCCATCATCTACTACGCTTCCAACGTCTTTATCAGCCTTGGTCTGACTGGTGGAACAATTGCTCTGCTCGCTACTGGAGTTACTGGTGTTGTCTTCCTCATCAGCACCATTCCTGCTATGGTAAGTCTACATGTATAAAGCTTGTAACTGAGGCGTTTACTAACTATGTGTTAGTTGATCATTGACCGAGTTGGCCGAAAGCCTCTTCTTCTCATCGGTTCCGTCGTCATGGGTCTCAGCATGGTTATTGTCGGTATCATCGTTGCTCTGTTCCGCCACGACTGGCCCTCTCACGTTGCGGCTGGATGGACCGCTGTTGGTATGTTTTCTTCCCTACCTCCTTCGTATGAACTTGACTAACAAATCTTCAGCTCTCATCTGGGTCTACATTGTAGGCTTCGGTGCAACCTGGGGTCCTGTCTCTTGGACTCTTGTTGCCGAGATCTTCCCCCTTTCCATCCGTGCCAAGGGCGCCTCTATCGGAGCATCCAGCAACTGGCTCAACAACTTTGCCATCGCCTTCTTTGTCCCTCCTATGCTTGAGAGCTGGGAGTGGGGCACATACATCTTCTTTGCAGTCTTCCTTGCTGTCGGTATCGTCTGGGTCTGGTTCTTCCTCCCTGAGACCAAGGGTGCCAGTCTCGAGGAGATGGACCGTGTCTTCAAGAGCCACACTGGCGAGCGTGATGGGCTTCTTCTCGAGGAGGCTCGACGTGAAGTCGGTCTTACTGACTTGATGCACAGCCTCGAGTCAGAGAAGAGTGGTTTCCAGGACCACGTCGAGAAGGTCTCTGAGAACTGAGCATGACTGATGAGGTTTATGGGGGTTAATGAGTTTTGAAAAGTTTATAGTTTAATTATAATGAGAGAGTGAAATGATTTGCTTTCCATTTTACAGTAAAGTCCCGGTAAATGTTTATGAGTGCGCCTTTGTCTCGTATTTGAACCCAGCTCATGAGTTTACTACTTGTCTTCAATTGATGTATCAGAATACGTTTTGGTATTGCCTTTCCAAGGCGTATTCTTATCCAAGTAGCTCTATTACGTCAATCGCTTTTCTGTCACCCTTAGACACAGACATAAACCCCATACCTAGTATAGAGTTCCATCACTGATGACAATAATAGGACTAGACTTTGTCTCAGGTCTCAACTCGGCCGCAAGCTCTCTCCCAGCTTTCCAAGTGCCAGCCTCCAGCATTTGCGGCAAAGTCAAGGTGACACCCCTTTCCTTGTACCGCTCGGACAAGGTGCGGTGCAGCTCATCCAACAAGACTACCGTCATAGCACGCCACTCCACCACCGTGTCCGTCGAAGCATCAAACTCGGGCAGTTGGCCGGGAGTCTTGGTACCTGCTTTTATGTATTCCTCTTTCAGGGCGAGAACTCCGAGATCTACAAACAATCCGCCGTTACGATACTCGGGGAGACCTGTGCCGAGCTCGATGTTGTCCCACTTGTAGCCAAGGATTCGTTGAAACGGCACCGAGAGCGAGTAGGCAAGCCACTGAGTGAGTTTGTGGAAGGGCTGAATGCTATACTTGGGATCGTTGTTCTCAATCTCAGCCAGCACGGCCAAAGGCCATGCGTCACCAATTGGCTTGCCGTCGAAGACAGTACGATTGCCTGGCCAAGAGGGGATCAAGAGCGTTTGCAAGCATGACCAAAGCTGCTCGTAGTCAATGGTCTTGTTGCCAGCTGAACGGTCGATCAAGTAGTCTATAATCATGTCACCTTATCAGCAATGAAGCGCTTATTGCACATTCGGCCCTTGAGGCCAAAACTTACCAACCAAGTTGCCAGGCCGACCTGACTCGCCAAAGATTTCAGGTAGACTCAACAAAGACGACCCAACGGCCTTCAGAAGCTGAACGCGAGATGACACACCCAGCATGGCGTTGCTCTCAGATACTTGGAAGCTTCTGGAGAAGTCGTCTTCCTGAAGCGATGACAGGCCTTTTCCTGTAGAGGTGTCAACAACTATTGCAAAAAGACAAGAAATCTTGACCTACCATCGACAGCTTCCTTCTTTGAAGGATCAGAAGAGAAGTATCCAGTTGTGAACATGTAAAGAGAAGCAACAGCAATGCCCTCGCTGCGCATAATCACATGTCCTGTTGCAGGCTCTTTAAATCGCCAAACATCACCAGCTCCAGCGTCGAGAAGAACAGAAACACAAAACAAGTCAATCAGCCGCCGAGTCACTTCAGTATCGTCGACTGATTCATCCCGCCAGCGCTTGATCAACATGTCAACACGCTCTACACCGCCTACATCGAAATGTTGCCAGCGTCCGTGAGGTGGGATGTTATCATAGCGATCTGGGCCAAAGTCACGCTGCGATGAAGGCAATTAGTATCATCTCTCAAACATGGGATGGCATTACTCACATCGATGAGCTTGGAGACGTAGTCTGCCACATCTTGCATGCGGGCGGGGTTGAAGTTGAAATGCTTCAGTTTGCCGTCTTTGGCGACATTGTAGACCTTGGCTGCTTGCTCGCGAACGGCCTGTAAAGAAAGGAGATAGTCGCGGTCAGATGTCATATTGGAGTTGTTAGAAGTGAAGTTTATCCGTTAAACAAAGTTGAGGCGGTGAACTTGGTAAATAGATGTCTCACGTGGCCGGCTTTGAGCGTTGCACCAGAAGGTCAAAGGACTATGCGGATAGGCTGAACAGAACCACCCTAGTGTGTACGTATTATATGCATGATTTTGTGTCGCCGTTTTCTGTTGATCAAAACTCATTAATTCCAGAAAATCTAGGATCTATCCAAAAGTACTAAGTATTGTGGTTAAGGATGACAGTAGTATCACAAGACAGCGGTGTCAGTTAACCTGTAGGAACACCACCAATGGAAGCAAAAGCGTAGCTTGTAACCGATGATATGCAATATCGACCATTCTATTTTGCAAAGCTCTCAATAATATTATTATTATTATTGAAACATGCCTATCACAGATTCTGTTGGAACATGTCAGATCCCTTGCTTACCCCGCAAACCTGATAAGCACAGCACAGGGGGTGTTGAGAGTAACCGGAATTAACTTGGCATCTCCTCCTTGATTATGCAGTCGTGCCTTATTGATAACGAGCCTCTTGCGGGGTTCAGTCACTTTCGACGGAGGTCGGCTATCGCCGCTCAAGACTCTGGTACGCCAACTCACACTCCTATCACACACGTCGATTGTTACTCGTATTCCGCCAAGCTCCTTGGTGTAGGTAATTTCCCTGGATAGAAGAAAGCGAGATTGCTGATGCCAATAGGGTTCACATTCACCAACAGGCTACAAAATGGATGATTATCAGCTTTGGATTGGCGGCAAGTTTGTCGATGGTCATGGCGACCTGTGAGTCCATATTTCCATCTACCACAAAATCACTGTTGCTAAAACTCAGCTAGGCTATCCATCAATGATCCAGCAACTGGAGAGCATGTGGCCAAGTGAGCTCAAATTCTTGCCGCTGCAGCATGAAAGACATCTCCGCTGACCACTCAGATGCCAAACCGCTTCGAACGAGGACATTGAAATAGCTATAAATGCAGCCCGGAAGGCTTTCGACTCTGGGGTATGGTCCAACTCCCCCCGTCAGGCACGTGCAGATGTCCTCGACAAAGCTGCAGCACTCCTCACGGCAGAGCTACAGCCCCTCATCGCTCTTGAGGTCAAGCAGACAGGCCGAGCTATTCGAGAGATGCAGGCCCAGGTGCCATCTCTCGTACGATGGTTCAAATACTATGCTGCGGTGCTTCGTACTGAAGAGAGACCTATTCTCCCGACTACTGGCAAACTTCATAACTGGGTTGATCGCATACCACTGGGCGTTGTTGTCCAGATTACTTCTTTTAACCACCCACTGTTGATTGCCGTCAAGAAACTTGCTCCCGCCCTTGCAGCTGGAAACAGCGTCATTCTCAAACCAAGTGAGCTTACACCATTGACGAGTCTGAAGTTGGGACCGATCCTCAAGGAGGCAGGAGTCCCAGACGGTGTCTTTAATGTTGTTCCCGGTATTGGAGCGGTTACTGGCCAGGCACTCGTTAGCCATCCCCTCGTGAGAAAGGTTGATGTCACTGGAGGCACGTTAGCTGGACGAGCAATCAGCGCTGCAACTGGGCAGAATCTCACGCGACTGACAGCTGAGCTGGGTGGAAAAGCACCCGTTGTGGTACTTGAGAACGCTGACATTGATGCTGCGGTCAATGGCGTGTGTTTTGGCGCTTTTATCGCTAGCGGACAGACATGTGTTGCAGCGACGCGTATCATTGTTCATCGAGCTATCTTCAAGACCTTTGTCGATCAGATCAAGAGCAAGGCCGACCTAATCCGCCGTCAAATGGGACATCCAAGCAACCCATCTTCTTCAATGGGTCCATTGATCTCCGAGAAGCAGTTAAAGAACTTGGAGCTTCTTGTAGATGATGCAATTCACGGCGGGACAGCAAAGGCAGTTTGCGGAGGACAACGTCTGACTGGAGTGTCCGAACTTGATGGAACGGATTTTTCAAAGGGCTTCTTCTATCCGCCTACTATTATTATTTCTTTTGATGCAAACAGTATCCTCAAGAGCAGAATCTGGCGCGAAGAGGCTTTCGGTCCCGCGATAGTCGTTGCCGAGTTTGAAACTGAAGACGAAGCCATTGAGCTAGCCAATGACACCGAGTTTGGATTGGGAGCCGCGGTATGGACCAAGGATGTCAGCCAGGCGTTTAGGGCCTCTCAAAGCATTAAGGCGGGTATAGTCTGGGTCAACACGCATCACCGTAATGATCCGAGCAGTCCCTGGGGAGGAGCTACTACATCCAGTGGTGTTGGCAGCGAGAACGGTCTGGATGCATACCACTCATACACAACTACTAAAAGTACCGTCATCAACTATGCGTCAAGTGAGGAGGCAAAGGAAGTGGAAGATTGGTTTGGGGCTCAAGCTGGTAGTGTTCGATACGGGTGATAGCCCTCAGGTTATCTTTTATTCACACAGCGTGTACTATCAGACTACCATTTGATGATTGGCTTCACAACCTCGCCAGACCTCATAGCCTCAATAGCCTTGGGGAAGTCTTTGCTGTCAAACTGTTTGATCAAGTGTTCGAAAGGAAAACTGCCATCTCGCCACCATTGAATCATCTGAGGAATGTACTTTTCCGTCTTGGCATGTCCTTGAACAGCTCCAAAGTACCGTTTTCCGCTCACCATAAAGCTCTGGAGGTGAATTGAGATATTGGCGTCAGGCATTCCAGTTCCAACCTGAATGATCTGGCCCATGTATCTCGTGGCCTCGATTTGAGCTTCTAGCAAAGGCGGGTGTGCACTTGTGTCGATGCTGATTGTTGATCCTAATCCCTCCGCCGCTTCCTTGATTTTTTCTACCACCTCAGACATCTCGAGGCCAGTTGTGTTGATGACATGCGTAGCACCGAGTGACTTTGCGAGTGTGAGTCGAGATTCTACTCGGTCAATACCAATAATGACACGAGAGCCTATCTTCTTTGCTGCCATGACAGCTGCAAGACCTACTCCTCCCATGCCCACAATCGTTACACAGTCATCAGCCGTAGCTTTCGCCACGTTGATGACCGTGCCACTACCAGTTTGGAGTCCACAGCCAAAAGGTGCCAGTAGCTGAAGCTCATTTTTAGTAAGGCCAAGGCTGTTAACGTTGACCACAGACTTGTTGCTGACGATTGAATGGTGTGCGAGACTGGACTGTCCAAAGAAGCGACCGCCTATATCCTCACCCGATCGACTGGTGTAAACAGGCTCTCCCATGAAGTTGATGTCAAAGAAGTTGATACAATGCGAGCGCGGGCCTGTTTTGCAGACGTGACAGGTACCGCAGTAGGCAAAGGACAGAAGAACAGCGTCTCCTGGACGCACATGAGTGACTGCACTGCCTACTTGGGCTACATATCCAGAGCCTGTCAAAATGGTGAGCACAGCACTAGTTGAGGACATCTCAGCTTACCTTCATGACCCAAGACCCTCGGATAATACACGCTCGGAACATTCAAGTCATCGGCAGTATCGCCACAATGTAGGTCAGTATGGCAAATGCCAGAAGCGACCATTTCCACGAGCACTTCATCGTCTTGCAAGGGACGGAGGGTGAGGGGTTCAATTGCCCATTTTCCAGCTGAAAACGGTCCCCTCGCAACGATTCCTTCCGATGAAAGAGACATTCTGGGTGTTGGTGGCTATCTTTGGTGTGCACAGGCGGAAGTGAGACAAATATCTTGACAGCGGCTGATAGACTTGCGGGGATTTACAGAACTGCTGTGTATTGGTGCCCAATGGACTTTGGAGACATGCCAAAATGTGTGAAGCCGATCCTTGCCAGGGTGTGTTATCTAGGCACAGCATGTGCCGTCAGCATACATATGCACGACAGAGGAGGTCGTGTGATGCTGATAAGTTACCCCTCATTGCCACCAACTTGTTTATCGCCTAGAGGTAGATCCTGATATCATACGTCCAATTGACTGGGGAGTGAGTAAAGAATATTACTGTTGCGTACAATTCATCACGCTCAATTGGGCTTGTTTTTTCTACGTCTAGTCCAGGAACACAATATCGTGAGGCTCAAAGATGTCATGATTGCTGCCCTCTTCTTGTAGTTAGACACCAACCACAATTGATCTTGTCTCGCTTCAAGCTCAAACACTGTTGCTGTTGTCCGCACAAGAAAATGCAGAGCCAATCCTTCCATCAGCATACGCATCAATGACAAGCTGAATAACGCCATAAGCTCCAGCAACTGTAATGAAAGCACCCAAAGTAATCAGCAGGCAGTGCAGGATAAACACGAAGGTCCGCCATGTCCCATCAAGCCAATAGTCCATGTGCAAGTACATCCAAAGAGCACCCGGCAACATAAGAGCCAAAGGTGCAAAGGCCAGACTTCCAGCAATGGCGAGGATGTACTCAAAGATTGGCACGCCCGACGCCACCAAGAAGCTCGAGATGGCCATAAAAGTCACGCAGGAGAGCCAAGTACCCCAATGAACAAAAGAATTGTCCGTTAGATGTTTCGAGTTTCGCAGCAATCGAACAAAGAGATACTTGGCTCCCACATGCGCCCAGAGTCCAGCACTGATAAGAAGTCCTACGAAACCGACTCCGTAGGCAACTTTCTTAAGAAGAGGACCAGCGCTGCCAAGTGAGGGTGAAGCAACCCACTGACCACACCAACGATAGACGACAAGACTCATGGAGAGGTAGCAAGCACCCACAATGCTCATGGTGACGATTGCAGCCTTGGGATAGTCCTGTGGTCTTCTCATCTCGGCAATCACAGGCACGAATGCAGAGCTGGCGGAGCTGGAGCAAAAGATGTTGGTAAGTGCCACGACAACTGGTACGAAGCTTGCCGAAGCCACACTGTGGTATCCGAGTTCGTAGTCTCCAGTTTGGGGGGCAGCAGCTGGTCGATCGATGGTTGTCACGCCGACGCTAGAGACTGTCAGTAAAAGGATAGTGACCATGTACTGGCTTTTGGCCATAACTCACACGACGATGAGAACAGCGACGAAGATGGACATGAAGCCAACCCAAGTAAACCACGCCATTTTCTCAAATCTCCGCACTCCAGCCACCATAGCGACCAGGACCATAGCAACGACTGAGAACCAGTTCGTACAGGCAGCGTGTTCTGACAAGGCATTGAGAGCAGTGGAAATGCCAACGACGCCGGTAGCAGCACAGATGATGTAGCCCACTAGGAAAAGAAATCCAGTGAGTTCGTAGAGAACCGGTCCTCCGATGATGTGAGCCATATCAGCGATGGAGTGGCACGAGGGATAGTGAGACCGGAACTGGCCCAAGATTAGGGCGCAGTACGTGTTGATGAGCTGCCAAATAATAATAGCGAACGCCCCTGGGATCGCTCCAAGGCTAAGGAGAGACGCTGGAAGGGCGAGGACACCAGTTGCAAAGATTGCTGCAGCTGGTCAGCGTGTTCACTGAAGTGCATCATGTATCCTACCTTTGAGAAAGATCATGGAAGCATGGGGCCACTTGACCGTCCGAAAGTTGACACCATCTTCGCCAGTGCTGAAAACTTCTCTCGAAGTGATGCACTCCTCTTTTCCAGGCGCAGCCTCCTGGTCGGGACTGGCGCTGATGTCCATAGAGGAGCGCTGGATGTTGTCTTGCTTGCCAAACCCCATCTTGTCTGGATAATCTTTCCTAGAGTCTGACGGAGATTGTAAGGGAAAAACAAGCACAAGAGCTCAAGCTCGAATGTTTTAGGATAAAAATCAGCGTCGTCTCGGATCATCCTGGAACGAGATGTGATTCGCTTCGAGAATAAGGGTCTGCCCGGCAGATCATATTTTTCAGGCCGATTGCGGCGGGTGGCGTCTTATCTTGCCAAGACGAGGAGGTGAACAGTCCAATAAGCTTAAAGTTATGATGGGGTTAGCGTCTTGGCTTTGCTGGGCTGATCTGTAGATCTCGGCTGATGTCCTATCTTCGCTCGAACCAAACGGAATAGTATTTGTAGTTGCAGTGGTGTAGATAAGCTTGGGTCAGAACTTTATCGCTGCGGTAAAACAAACATCAATCAAACATCCAACTACCATTTGTAAGAGTTGAACCCATTGTCAACACCAAATCGGACTGTCTTGAAGTCTTGACAGAGATGTGGAGGTTGAAGTTGGCATGGCCGTAATGGAAAGATGTCCTTTATGCTACCAAGGCACTGAAAAGGATAGATTGCTCTTTGCAAGGTCACGCTTGGGCAAATAGAACTTCATGGCTGTTCACTCTCCCTGCCTCTCTCCTAGTCGATCACGCGCTATAGTCTCCGCGAGGGCGGACGCCTTCATGGGTGCCACATCGCGTTTGTGTTCCTGTTTTCTAGTTCTAGATGGAAATGCGCCGCATTTACCAACGGGTGTTTTGGGGTAGAGAGTCAAGATGCTGATTGGTGCAGAGATGGAAGCGCGGCGCATCTTATTGAGTAGGGCGGCATTCTAGATCTAGATCCTCAGAAGTATGGCAATGGCTGAAAAGAGCCAGCTGAGCATAGATTACCTCTCACTTTGGGTTTGTGTATAAATTACAGAAACCCTTCGAAAACGGTAGGTCCAGCAAGCATTCACCATACCTTCATTCATAACAACTTTACTCATTCATCTTCTTTGCTATTTAACGCCGCCATGCCCGACTTTGGGAAGCTTCTCAAGTCTGGCGCCACAGCGCTAGGCGAGAGTATGCTCTCAGGTATCGCTGAAGGAGCCGTCTCTATGCTCCTAGACGTGGTCGGCTTAGGAGATGGCAATCAGCTCGATGCGATACAGTCCGACCTTCACTCCGTCTCACAAAGAATGGACGAACTTGCCAAAGACGTATACGTGATCCAAAGTTCGATCAACAATCTTGGGATGCAGCTATCCAATGTTCTGCTGGAACTCAAAACGGACGACCTCGACAAGCTGAGGGTTGAAATTGAGTCCAACCATGACTCGATCATAGCTGTGATCAAGTCTCTCACAACCCACCTGAGCGTCGATCAGACTGGCAGATCCTCCAGCAAAAATGAGAAATTCCTCAATGACGCCCGGGCCCGACTCAAAGAGTTGTTGGAAGATGCGAAGGACGACTTCCCCAAGGCACTCAAAACTCTACATAAGTCACTCGAGCGGACAGATGAGAACAGCATCCTCGAGATGGCTGCGCGCAAAATCAATGCCGAAGATCCCGATATCATCACATATTATCTTCGCATGGTCGCATTCATGGCGCCATACTGGCTTGTCCAGATCCAGGCCATTGGAATTCTTGCTACGGCCGCACAACATCCAGACATTCATTTTACCGACGGCGAAACTTTGATCATTAAGTTTAACAAGAATATCGAAATACAGAAGGAGTCGTTCAAAAAAGCCGTGGGTATGCCGGTATGCGATCTTGTCGAGGAACTCATGCGGTCATCGGCAGCAGAAGGTCAGCCATCAGCGCTGGTGATCCTTTGCACCATGAGGAATCAGCAAGTGATTCTCATTGACAAGAGTGAGTATGTACACACTCGGGATTTCGTCTTCCGCGATACCGATCTCCATGCTTTCCCTCGCACATTTCAGGCCTGTTCCATGTATAGGCTGCGCGCACAGTTTGATTGCAATGCTGAGAAGCTTCACCCGGGAGACACCCACATGTTGCAGCTATTCTTGGAGGAGAATGGGCGTGGTGCAAAGCTCTCATTCCAAAACACGGATCTCAGATTGGCGAATTCAGATAACTTCGCGGGGTCCATTGCGTGCCTTAACGAGACCGCCTACACCACCCAGGATATCGTCTTCGATAGGGGCGAGGGAAACATATGCCTCAGGTGGAAGAAGAGAGACCAGTGCTTTGGAATTCATATGGCTGGCGACAGTGGAGTGTTGGTAAGCCAAAGCTCTTCGTCTTTGGATTTTGCCAGAAGCGACATCCTTATTCAGGAAATGCTGTTCCCCGAACCACGGGCTGAGGAGGCGCGGGAGCTTATGAGCGCGAAAATGAAGAGCCAGCAGGCAAGGATCAACATCGCTTCCTGGTTCCATCAGATTACAGGATGGCTATTTGTGAGGAGTGAAAACGAAACAGGCCCCTGGGACAACAAATGGTCGTTTGAGGTACTTAAATCCGGATGAAATGTTCTTGCTGTTTCTCGCCAAACTTGAACTAAGATAGTATCTGTTTTGACTCTACGCTTCACTTTGAGAGATACCGCGTCGCTATTCAAAGGCTTTATGGCGCTATCTCGCTTGAAAGCCGCGATGACCGAACCCACGATGCGTTGCCGACCGTTATTAGCCCCAGGAACTGTAGTCTAAGGAAAAAAAGAGGCAAGCTGAAGTTAAACTTAGTTATGCCTATAGTTTGCATGATTGGCACCCGTTGATGGATGGATGTATGAGATCGCCGACTGACTGCCGGATTGGACCACCAGCTGACGTGATGAACTTGAATTTCGAAGATGTTTCTAAAACGTGAGGTGACTTGAAGAACTCTAAGTGAGATATAGCCCGAGTCAAGTGGTCATGCTCATCCTATGGTATGTGTGACGTTAGTCGTTCCTGGAGGCCACCTCTCGAATCGGGGCAATGAGATCATTAAAAGCATCATTCCACACGTCGAAGATTTGACAAAGAGATGGCATCCATCCGCCGCGCTGAATTCATCGTGAAAGTGAAACGCCCAGTGAACGGCCTCGCCGACTAGGTTCGGTATTAGCACCTACGCAGCTACTTTCTCAGACTGAACTGCAAGGATAAGTTGTGCACGGCCAGGCTCTTGTTCGTCTGAGTTACCAGTGGATATCACCCGACTCAGCGATTGATTACCACGGATTAACATGGTCTGGATATATATGTAAGATTGTTTATGACTATGAATACTAGAATAACCATTTGTCGTTTAGTATCTAATCCTATTACACTGCACCAAGACATTATTTCATCTTGATATAAGCTTAAATACGAAGACAAGAAGCCCAAAACTTCCATCGTATAGGCCTAGGGTAAATTAAAGTTTTCTAGGCTGTTTCAACTAGATCTTGGCCTCGCTTAAACAAGCCTTCTAAGATAAGGTAATGCTTTTATACTTTGCTATTGTCAAGGCTTTCCCTGTTGGCGTGATCTTAAAGTGAAACAAGAATGACTCTTGGTTTGAACGCCCAGATCAATCAACACTTTGAAGAATGTAAAGGGTCTTGCCTGTAGTGAATGGTGATTTGCACCACAAGAAGGCTGCTTTTCGACACACTTCTTTCGTACTAGCAATTAAACACTATAATACCAGTCTTCTGCCCTTCTAAACAACCATCAATGATCAACATATGGTCTTTACCTTTCAATGTGAAGCTGTTCCTCGGCTAGTGGGGAAGCATGAAGCGAGTGTTGTACGGATACACAGTTACATAATATCTTGCTCACAAACAGAGCTCCCAAATGCCCTCGGGATTCCACGGCGGTGATTTGAGGATGTCTAGCTCACAGAATGAGAAACACCGCTTCAGTCGCTTAAGCCTGACAGGAGAATATGGCTAGCTTAGCGAGTCGAGTATCGTATCGGCTAGGGAAGAATTATTCAGGACGTTAGGAATTTACAAGGGTATCCTTACAGGCTATCCTGGGGAAAACAACGGCTTCGCGTGACCAAAGACCAGCCCGTAAAAGCCAGGTTGTAAAAAGAAACAATTCATCTGGTTCGCGCCTTCGGCTTTCAGCTTGCAAACATGTTTGTCAGCTATAATAACTGTATTATCACCAAAAGGTCCCCTGTGATTTATTCATCCACTCACAGAAATCGCCGTCCAGGTGGTATTTCAGGACCGCAACATCTTGGCCAACGGCCTTGGCGTGGGTCTGCAGTTGGTGGACAAAAAGCTCTAGATAGTGTCCCACTAGAAACTACACTAAAAACTGATTCTCAATTCCCGTTGTTTCTGTCATCCACCGGACCTTTGCACTGGATCCAGTGGCTTAGCTAGCGTCAGGTACCGGTGACTCCGCTGGCCAGGGGAAACTCGTCCCATGTGCAGGGTTGTGAGAACTAAAGATAGCGACATCCAGATGAGACCCTTGTATCCTGAGCGTGGGCTCAGTAGAAGGTTTCTTCGATAGGGGAAACCTCGACTCTGGAGCATAAAAAGCCTTTCGTCTGGTCTTTGTCTGGATATTTACGGATAGCGGACAGGACGTTTCCTACACTCGTCCTCCGAGCATCCTTTCTTTCGTTAACTTGTCCATCGTCATTCACTCGTTTCTCACATTCGTTTACCAGCTGCGTTGCTATCGTTAAACTAATTCTGTCGTCACTTTTCAGCGACATGCACTCATTCTAATCTCGATTCTATATCTCGCTTAATCTCTCTCATTACAATCACCATGGTTCAAACTACTTTCGTGGCTCTAGCAGCCCTGTTCCTTACGCCCTTGACCTCAGCCGCTCTGACCCAGTGTCCATCGAAGGAAACGACTTGGAAATCCGACAACGGCGTCGAGTACAGCATCTGCCCCGGCACCGACTACAAATACGGAGGCTCGAGCCTCAAGATCGTCAAGAAGGTCCGATCTACAACTGCTTGTGCAAAGATCTGCAACAAGGATCCTCGATGTGTCAAGGCCGTGTACGACAAGCGAGGCCGTGTCTGCCATGTCAAGGACGACGCCAGTGGTATCAAGATTGACTGGGAAGAGGACGCAGGCTTCGATGCTATTAGCGTCAAGGATGTCGAGGAAGGTGTCTTTATCTCCCAGTGTCCTACTGGAATCAACAAGTACCGCTCCAAGAGTGGCAAGACCTTTAACGTCTGCCACAACACTGACTTCGTCGGTCCCTCGGCTAGAGAGATCAAGGACTGCACCACTCTCGCTGCCTGTGCTGATCTCTGCTCCAACATCAAGACTTGCACCAAGGCTGTGTTCGACAACCGTGAGAACATCTGCCACATCAAGGAAGCTGAGCCCAAGGCTTCGCTCTTCTGGGTTCAGAGCAAGAGGTACAGCGTCGTCCATGTTCCCACCGAGTCCAAGCCCGCAAGCCTGGGTAAATGGTCTGATATCATCCGTCTGCCTCTTATCCCCGTTGCAGCCTATGTTGTTCCCCAGTTCCCCCAGTCGCAGCAGCTTCTCTTCTTCTCGTCCTGGGGCCCTGACGCCTTTGGAGGTGCTTCCGGTCGTACGCAGTTTGGTGCCATTGATCTTCCCACTGGAGCCGTCAGGAACCGAGAGGTGGCTGATACCCATCACGACATGTTCTGCCCTGGTATGAGCCAGCTTGGCGACGGTCGCATCCTGATCCAGGGAGGCTCCGATGCTGAGGCTGTGACTCTGTACGACCCCAAGACCAACGGCTTCACCCGAGGACCAGACATGAAGATGCCCCGCGGTTACCAGACCTCGACTATCTTATCCAACGGCAAGGTCTTCACCATTGGAGGTGCCTACTCTGGTCCCCGTGAGGGAAAGAATGGCGAGATCTACGACCCCAAGACTAACCAGTGGACAATGCTCCCTGGCGCCGACGTCAAGCCCATGCTGACAACCGACCACGAGGGTATCTGGCGCGAGGACAACCACGCCTGGCTCGTCGGTTGGAAGGACGGTAGTGTCTTCCAGGCTGGCCCCAGCAAAGAGCAGCACTGGTACAACACCAACCGAAAGGGCTCCATCGTCAAGTCAGGCAAGCGAGATGATGATGATGCCATGTGTGGTGTCTGGGTCATGTACGATGCTATTGCCGGCAAGATTCTCTCAGCTGGAGGTGCCCCCGACTACACTGATATGGATTCTAACAAGCGTGCACACATCACCACCATTGGAGAGCCCTACAAGCCTGCTGCTGTCAAGCGTGTTGCCGATATGGCCTTCCCTCGTGGCTTTGGCAATGGTGTCGTGCTGCCTGACGGAACTGTTCTCGTGACTGGTGGTCAACGCAGGGCCATGGTCTTCACCAACACTGATGGTATCCTCGTCCCTGAGCTCTACAACCCCGCCACCAACAAGTGGACGCAGCTTGCTCCTCACGCTGTTCCCCGCAACTACCACTCCGTCTCGATTCTCCTACCCGATGCAACGGTCTTTATCGGCGGTGGTGGCCTCTGCTATGTTGCTACAGTCGGTGGCTCAACCGCCAACTGCGACAAGACAGCCGACCATGCCGACGGAGAGATCTTCCAGCCTCCTTACCTGTTCAACAACGACGGCTCCTACGCTTCCCGTCCTGTTATTCAGGACCTTGCAGCCAAGCCAGTCAAGGCGGGCAGCACTCTCAAGTTCCGCGTCACCAACACCTCGGGCAAGGTCACCATGTCGCTTGTTCGTATGGGTAGCGCTACACACTCTGTTAACAGTGACCAGCGACGTGTTCCTCTTACCAACTTTGAGGTCAAGACTGGCAATAACTACTCTGTGAAGCTGCCCAAGGACAACGGCGTTTTGTTGCCTGGATTCTACTACCTTTTTGTCATGTCGCCGCAGGGAGTTCCCAGCATGTCCAAGACGGTTCAGATCACGCTGTGATTTGTGCCTGTTTGTGCTGTCTTTTTCTGTCCCCCCTCATGCTGATGTAGAATACTTTAATAATAGACACCGCTTTACGCTTCTAAATTTGCTTTGGACCAATCATCCGTGAATGACTTTTGGGTGATGTAGACCTGAGCTGTTGTTGACATGCCCAAGTGACATTCACAGATTCCCATATGCTGACGTCGATCAGCTTGCGATGTAACCTGACGTTCAGATTTGTAACCTCTGTCTTAACCTTATCGTAATTGCCACACCGATAAGATCACCATCATTTGTTATAATTACTACAGCTACCGTCATATAGCCACTGGCTACATGTAGTAACCTCTACCGATTCACTTTCTACCTGAGATACGTAGGGCTGACGGCCGGAGGAAAATCTCCATGCCGTGGGGATTCAACACCATGCAATAAACCGAGTCAGAACAGCGATGGATCCTCGATATGATATCATCAGGATCAAGCTTCTAGCACCGCACCATAGAATGGGCTGAAAGACGACGAAAAGAGGGGCTATAAAGACAACACGCCGAGCACGGGCCGATTTTCTCACGTAGGTATACCTCATAGCTCCGTCACTTTTAGACGTTTTAGTATGCCTTGATTGAGATCTTTTGCGAGCTTTAGCCTGTATAAAAGTAAATATGATAGACATGGTTATTCCGAGATCAACATTGAGAATTTTACCTGATCTTACCTAGCTTTGTCGTTTTCTCTTATCTGCTGTATAAACACTAAAAATATGTCCAAAACGATGGATTCACTATCCCGAGAGCTGGAGGAGCTCTTTATAGTTGACAAGGCCAAGTTGCAAAAGATTACCAATCAATTCACAACTGAACTCGATAAGGGTATGTCTGAGATTGAATTGACCAAAGACAAAAGCTAATGGCATATGAAGGATTGAGTGGAGGCGATGCATCGATTGTAAGTGAATTCTGCCACAACTGCAAAGGTGTCTTCTAACGATATCAGCCTATGAACCCGACTTGGGTAACCTCACTCCCTAGCGGAAAGGAAACAGGCACTTATCTAATCCTGGATCTTGGTGGCACCAACATCAGAATTTGCGAAGTCACTTTGACTGGAAAACTCGCCGACTACAAGGTCACCCAATCGCAATGGAAAATCCCAACAGAGCTAAAGACGGGTGACGCAGAGTGTCTATGGGACTTTGTTGCATCTTGTCTTGGCGAGACTTTGGAGAAGCGCGATTTTGGCCTTCAACAAGGTCAAAAGATTCCTCTTGGCTTCATCTTCTCGTACCCCATGACTCAAGACTCTATCGATCAGGGAGTGCTACAGCGATGGACGAAGGGGTTCAGCATCGAAGGTGTAGAGGGCTACAACGTGGCTCCCATGTTAACATCTGCATTGGAAAAACGAGTACGTCTACTGCCTTGCATTCTATAAGCATTTTCTAACAACGTGCAGAAACTCCCTGTGGCTTTGACCACTCTGGTTAACGACACTGCCGCAACAATGATTGCCTGCGCTTACATGGACTCTCAAACAAAGCTCGGCTGTGTCTTTGGAACCGGCTGTAATGCAGCCTATTTTGAACATTGCGGTGCAATTCCGAAGCTGTCATCTCGAAAGCTACCTCAAGATCTCCCCATGCTCATTAACTGCGAATGGGGCGCTTTCGACAATGAGCATGCCGTTCTGCCGAGGACACCATACGATATCCAAATCGACGAAAAGTCTCCTCGACCTGGACAGCAATCGTTTGAAAAGATGATCGCCAGCTTTTACCTCGGAGAGATCTTTCGTCTAATTCTGCTAGCTGTCCACAGCGACAACACGACAAATCACTTTGACGGCCGTTTCAAAGAAAAGTTCCAACAGGCTCATAGCGTTGACTGTTCTTTTCTCTCCATTATTGAAGAGTAAGTCTTTCCCCTATCAGACTTTTGGAGCGATACTGACAACAACCAGTGACAACTCCGAGGAATTGAGCAACGCACAATCGCTATTCTCCGAGAAGCTGGGCATTTCCTATTCCCTCTCAGAGCTCCAATTTATTCGCCACATTGCCGAGTTGATCACAACACGAGCAGCCCGACTAGCAGCATGCGGCGTTGCAGCAATCTGCAAGAAGAGAAGCCTTGAGAACTGCCATGTCGGCGTTGAAGGTTCGCTTATTGAACAGCACCCATTTTTCAAGAGTCGACTGCGAGAAGCTCTTCGTGAGATCATGGAATGGCCCACGCAGGGTGGTGATGTTAGCCACGATCCTGTGGCACTCGTGCCTGCGCAGGACAGTAGTGTTGGTGCTGCTATTATTACGGCTCTTACGCTTGAGCAGGCGCAGAAGTCGTGATCAGGTATTTGGATATGTCTGAACGAGGATAGAACGGAGAAGTCAGAGAAACATAGATATTTAGACTTGCTGTAGCGCATCATGACTGTCACGAATAATATTATTCTTTTGAAAATCTAACTAGGCATATTGTAACTTGGTGTTTAACCTCCGGTTCATAGAACCGAGCTTTTGGTATTTAGAACGTAATCTTGTTCCAGTACTTAATCTCAATATTCAGATCCCTAAGCTAGGGCAACCTTGGAAACATCCATTAGTAAAAATCATATGCATCACATTCAGAGATTTATTCCAGAAGCCTTTGAAGTTCAACACTGCGCCCTGTTGAGATGTGGCTGCGGTTGTGGCTGTGGCTGTAGATTTACTTTGCCACGGCGTTTTAGTTTTCAATAGCACGTGCCTGGGCTGAAACTCTATGACGCAAATGACTCTATACTAACACTTCAAGTCAAGTGCGGCACACAATGAACTTGTATGTCTATTCATTAGTATAATGGCTTCTTTAACATGTCATCTATTTCACTTTAATAAGTGAAAGACTTATTTCCTGTTATGCCCCGGCTGTTATAGTAGTCGTTAGAAAATAAATAAACGCAGACAGTTGATCATGGATGTTGTCACATTCGCTCAGAAACCAAAAAATATAAGCAACCCGATTTTTTTGTGATTTTCTAACTTCAGCCCCAACAGGCCTCTACTTTAAAGAAATGTTTCATAAGGAGTGTGGGTGGTTAGGTTCAGGTAAGCAGAGCCAGCCCTATCCGTAACCGTACTAGAATCCAACCCATTCCTCCACCTGATTCGTAACAATCATGCCAATCATATCGATCCATCAAGTCGTTGGAAGCCTCAAAGTTGATGAGAGTGTTTGATGTGTGACCCTGAAGGGAAAGGCCCAGCCCAGAGAGTCGCCATGATCAACTAGGCTTGTCATAAGGAGTTTAGACGAAGACAACCTGGGCGTTGCCGAAGGCGTTGCAGGTAGCCTTGCCAGATCCCTTGAATCAAGAGTTAGTTTATCAGCCTTACTAGTTTGCAGAATTGTATCACATACCTGGTTGGAGCAGCAAGTGATGATCTGGTTGCAGCTGTTGGAGACGGAGCAGGCAAAGACGTTCTTGCCATTCTTCTCGGTGTTGGAGGCAACACAGCAGTAGGGGTCACCACCGTTGCAAGTGATGGTCTGCACGTTGTTGCTGTTGCTGGGAGCCTTGACAGTGATGGGCTTGATCTCAATCTTGGGCTGCTTGACAGTGGGAGTAGCAACGACGCCGGTGGCGGCAATGAGAAGAGCGGTGATGGTGGAGAACTGCATGTTTGCGGTTTGGAAGTTGTTGGATTCTCGAAAAGAGAGTATTGAAAGAGGCTGTTGAGCTGAGATGAGATTGGAAGAGTGAGTGATGAGTGAGTGATGAGAATGACTTGAGGGTGGAAGATGGACGTCCTTATATAGATATTTTCCGTTGGGATCCTGTCGAGTCTTTGTGGTTTTGCTCTTGCTCAAGTCTAGATCCTCTTCACGATGCTTCTCCTTCTCTCTTCCGGCCTCCGTAAGCTGAACTTGAGACTACTGAACTCTTTCGAAGCCATCTCGCCACGCTTCACGAGTAGATGATGGATTCCAGCCCCGCCAGAGACCAGTCAGCTCGCCATCTACAAGCGTGTTGTTGGATAACTCGAGTGAATAGTTTGGAGTTGAGGATGAGAGGCTGAACCTGGGCTTGGTCTAGATGAGTCCAGGCCGACAACCCGACAGACCGACAGGCCGGTAGATCCAGGGCGTCGGGTCGGACAGGGATAAGGTTGCTTTGGAAAGAGATAGACTCATGCATGATGATTTGTTACTGGCGAAGCCGACGCCCTGGCCCAGGTCTGGCCTCTCCACGTGCTGGTAGCATAGTCTCTGAGCATCTCACGTTGATCACTCATTATCAAAGACATTTCACCTGTATCGATCGGAGCAAGAGTCTAATGCAATGGCGATCGAACAGCATGTATTTTCACGGGAATTAGCAGATTGTGCTGAGATGATTCAATAGCGCAGGGGCAACAAACTCAATGCGAAGATAAAGTTCAGAAGCAAACACATTCAGCTCAGCTATGGCAAGATCTGGTCCTCTTGCGGGGTTGAGTCTAGAACGGGAAAACAACTGCGCATAGTCTGCAGGTTCTTGCAGTTTGTAGGGATGAATATTGGGTCCATAAACGGAACCAACACTCGGTATTGTCTTCAGCTAGCCACCAGCTGTCGAACGTTGGGCGAAAACGGTAGATAGTGATGTAATGTCTAGTCATACTGAGCCGTTCTGGGCTCGCCAGGTTTCCCGGGGAAGATGATCGACTCTTTAGCGTCACTCTACCTGCATGGGGCTATCTGTATCTAGATGGACAGATACGAGGCTGGCTGAAATCTCTAGTTCAAATACCGCTCTCTTCCTCTGCTTCTGACCACTTGCTACACCTCCCACCCCACTCGTTTTCTGGTCTGAATCGCCTCTCGCCTATCTTCAGCCTCTCATCCTTTGCTGCTAGCTCTGTCCCACTGCACCGGTCTGTGCTAAAGGCTGCAAACATGCATTTCTCTACTATTGTCTACGGCATTGCCTTCCTGCAGGGTGTCCTGGCTTCTCCAGTTGGTGAGCCGGCGGCAGAGGTTGAGCCTCGAGGCATTGAGCGTAGATCTCCGGCTCTCGGAGACCTCCCGTTCCCCAAACTTCCTGCTCTTAAGTCCAGTGAGTGAACTGACACTGGATTGGCTAAGTGAGCTGTCTAACCGAGTCTCCAGAGGGCTCAAAGAGTTGTGATTCTAACACCCAAACCAATGCTTGCTCCTCGGGAGATTCGTACTGTTGTGTCAGCAATGGCAAGGGTGGTAAGTAGCCTGACAGCTGCGAACTGATGCAAAAGCCCTAATTCTTTTCAGGACACACCTGCTCCATCTCTGACTCTTGCAACTCCAAGATCATTTGCTGCAACAACAACAACGGCGTAAGTGCCTTGCCTTGTCCGCCCCGTGCTCATACTTACAAGGGACCAGTACCAAATGTGCATTGGCGATATTGACTTTAACATGCCCATCACCATCAACATCTACAGGAAGAAGTAGAGGTTGTAGCCTACAGCTTTAGGATCAGCCGAACAAGGGCTCGGAGGGGTGGAGGGGTAAAGAGGCTCTGATGATTACTCTTCTTGTACACTCTTTACGATAACGATGTGAATGAATGTTGGGCCGTTGGCAATGCCCTAACTTGGAATAGTCTGCAGTCAGTCAAAATGCGACCGTGTTCGTTTCCAATCCATGCCGATGCTTTCAAGTGCCATGTAGAATAGTCTATGGGGCCTCTCAACATGTCGATGCTATGGCAAAAGCGCTGTTGTTGGCCCACGATTAGCGACAAGGCCGAAATTCCTGCAAGCCATGTCAATAGCTCAAGCATGAATGCTCGGCCAACGTAGTCATCGACGGCCAACTCCTAAACATGGGATTGATGAAGGCTTGCCAATGGCTTCATTGAAGGATCCGAAGATTCAGGGTCCAAAGTGGTCCGATCAAGTTCGGCCTTACCGTTTCATCAGCTAAGATGCAGCTTGCATCTCATCGACCCCGAAGGCACGGTCCTGGTGGAGCAGAGTCGTAGCGTGGTGAGGATGAAACGGTAATTGACCTGAGCTGAGGAAGACAAAGGTTATCGAGTGTGATCCTCAATGATGCTGGTATGTTCATCAAGCCAGACCACACAATCGTCAGTATGCTATCTGCCCTGTAAAGATGGACGTGAAGCATTGTACTGGTCTATCACGACCGAGTCAATGGCATTGCTTGCTTTTCTGGCTGCTTACGTGTTATCTCTCACCAAGATCCCTCGACCAGGGCCCTGGTAACTCAGCTGAGACATCGAGGCCAGTTTAAGTGGCGGGAGAGAACCAACCCAACAGCCCTCGGAAAGCTTTAGCAAACATGTCTGTTCGCGATTTCGAGTTAAGTGGATTCCGATAACTTGGGTCAAATGTTTACATTCGCTCGCTGTGTCTCATGGCTGGCGGGACTGGGCGAAGAGACTTGGACCAACAGCAGAATCAGGATATGGGCCGTGTTGATGCCGTAGAAAATGTATCGAGTACGTAAAGACATTGCTGCTCGATTGGCCGAGAACGAGGCAATCAACAACGCAGAGGGTTACAGTGCATCTCCCATGGCTCCGCAGGATCTGCCACTTGATGATCTCAGCCGGGACCGGTCCATCGGCAGCGATGCCGCTTTGTTCGCGCCGAGGCCCCGACTTTGGTGAAGGCCAACGGCTGCGTAAGAGATACGAAGAAGTAGAGACTTGGTTCTGGCCATGAATAACCCAATGTGGTTAATGAGAGCAGATCAACCTAAACGCCCAGCAGTTGGGCTCAGCCAAGAGTGGAAAAGGGCATGAACTAGTGCCTGGAGCCGAAAGTCTAAAACCAATATCACCAACGTTAGCTCCGTGATCATCTGGCACCATTCGACGACGTCCATTGCTTTCTCCATGCTTGCTCGGCTTTGGAGCTTCCGGCATTAGTCTGTTTCTGAGATGCCGGAAGTCGGAGTTTGTTATCATCCCTTCGTCAGCATATCATATACTAGGCCTAAGTGATCTATATTGAGCACTGTCGATGTGACCAATAAAGGAATGAGCTGTAGAAAATATAGTTCCGCAAACCTCATCAAGAATAGACAACGTCTTAGATCTAATCAGGTGCATTTATTGCCTCACCCACGTTCTTCTTAGTCCCATGGCGTCTATTACCCCAGATTATTGGTCACACCCGAGACCGTTATTCCCCCAACAGGCTACAGCCCAATATCCATGATCCTCTTTAGGCGATCACAGACTATTGAAGCCTAACCTCTAACTAGCTCCTCCCAGCAGTGGGTCTCCGCCACAACTGCGATATGAATCCAAATTCTCACAACGGGTTTCCAGTAACAGCCAGTCAATGCTCCACACGCATACCGGTCGACTAAGAGCTAGCCAGCTAGGCCAATTCAACACAGCGGAGCATTTCCTCAAGCTGACAGTCCGATCCGGCCAAGGCTGGAGACAAGCTAGCAGATCGTGGAAACCAGCATGGCCCTTGTAAACTTAACGGTTTGGAGGCGTATGCCAAGAACGGTCAATTGCCTTCCATGGCCATTGCCTAAAGAGTGTCTGGTAAAGCAGCGTGATGTTATGATGTCACTAGGGCCAAGCAGAGGAGAGGTTGGGAATCAGCAAGCTTGGCTCTGTCGTTACCCCGGCTTGCTTGGCAATCGGAAATGAAAATCTGCCAGGATCTATACTGCAGAATGATGAAAGAGAGGACGCCATAGCAGATAACCAAGGTAGATCTCATAGTCGTTGTTGCTCCTTAAAGTTGTCGCATGTTATGATCTCACTGTCGCCTTTATGATCAGCATGCAGCAATAATAAGCGACTGATGACTTTTGTGAAAAGCCTCCTTCGATTTGAGACCCGATTGAGGATTAATATCGAGTGCTTTGAGCCATTGTGAAACTAAACATACCGGTCTATCACCTGCTATTCCTCTATCCGAAGATTGGAGCGCAGCTATAGGGTAGCATCGTAACCGTTTCCATGCCAATTTCACAAAATTCTCAACAATCAACAGTTGGATATGAAGTCTGAGTATTATAAATCAAGTCTTTATAAGACAGTATTTTTTTCAGTGTATTGTTAGAAGCTAGGCGAGCTTGAAGACGGGTTGTGGGATACACGTGACAAGGCACGTGCCAGAACTCTCTCGGTGAAGACTCAACACCAAACTGTACTACATATCAGCACTATACTATGGTGTCATCTATTACCCATTCTCAAAGAACTACGATGTATCCATTAAAGTACCTTATCATCCCAAAATGATATCTATTTATAAATTATTACAAACTGCCACTAAGCTGCGAAACGGACCAAGTCTCCAGCTCGTATTGAGCTGGAGCTTGCAAGTTCAAATCCCATCGCTTTTTTTTCCCATTCATATTTTTAGCATTACTCTTACCCACCGGCCCCGTGCTTGAGCTAGCAACCTCTACCCCGCGCAGCGGTCAGCTAGGAAGTTCAATATCTTCATCTACTCCACAGCCTTCATTGTCTTATACTATTTAATATTAACATGCATCTTGATCACAAAATCCCCTGGGGCTCGGCAGCTGCACAGTTCTCATTCACCAAAAAATGGAACGAAGAGCACCAGTTCACCTTCTCCGACCTCCAAGCCCGCAACTTGTCTCTGGATGAGAAAGTCATGGGCCACTTCAACCGTGTCCTCCTGGCAACCATCAAGGAGTTTTCAGAAACCGAATCTAAGAAACTTGATGAATTCTCGCCCCCCAGTCGAGATGACAAGTTGTTCTCTGATGAAGTCCTTCACTTCCCTGAGCGTCACTTTGAACTTGGCCCGCATGATACCAACTCAGCTGCCAATAATCCTCTTTCGTCTGAACACCAGAAGCTCGAGTGCTGGCTGAAGGCAGCTGGTTGGCCAGAGAGAGAGAATGATATGCATTACTCTAGCTCAGACGGTGATCTAGCTGACGCAGTCAAGATGCTAGTCATCATATCCGCGATTGCGAGTCATCGAGAAGACACGAAACATATCGGCCTTGAAGCACTGTCGGCTCTACTATATCTGTCCTCAAAAGTCCCTATTGCCGAGCTGCGACATCTTAGCTGGGGCCATGGTTTTGGCACAGACCTCGTTGCGGACGTAGCACTGAGCGTCTACACATGGATGAACATCACTGAGGCGGTGCAGTCTCGCTACTCCAGTCAACCTGGAGCTGAAAGTCGAGTATCTCTCTTACAGGTCGATAGCTTCTTGTCCTACTTGGGTGGAGAGGCGATACAAGACTATGACTACCCAGCACAGAATGTTCCTCATATTGCCTTTTGGAATTCCATTGGAGTAAATTATGACAGAATACGGAACCGAAAAAAGGGTCTTCCTGAAAACAAAAACGGGGCAGTCGTTGACTTTTTCTCTCCCGATAACGATCAAGTATCTACAAAGGCTAGAGACGAGCTGCGGCAGTACCTCAAAGATTGCTTTGCCATCTTGCACACTTATGACATGTTTTTGAGAAGGACATGTGGTAACAGTGAAGCAGATGAGTTCTGGATTACGACAAGTGATAACATTACTTTCAAGATGGGCTCGGACAGATTTTAGAGGCAGAGCAAGCAGAAAGGCGTGGTCATGCTATATATTGTATATTACTTCGGCATAGTACTCAAGCCCCCCTCGTACTCATGTATTTGAGAAATTCATTCAGACTATCAAACCATACTCCCGAGGGCTGGCCTATAACGTGTCATGTTATACAACCGTGTGGCAGACAGCTGTGGCATGACATCCAGCAAATGGCTGTGTTGATGCAGGCAGAAGTGCATTCTCAAGCCCCGCACGCGAGGCTTTCCTAGATCAACCGTATTTATCCGTTATTCATCTTCTCCCCTTCATGCTTCCCTCACCCTCTCTCATGGATACAAGTCAAGGTGGGCCAATGGGCTATCTCAGAAGGCGCTGAGGTTATTGGGGATATCATTCAGAATGGGTGGACTGGCATGACTGGGACACAGTCCTTCACAGACCTGTTTAACCAGTTGACCATAATCCCGAGCGCGCTTCAGCTCAGCTTCCAACCCTGGCAGCTGAGGAGAGAGACTATCGACAACTTCAGTTGCGCTGTCAGGAATGGTTACGCAATGCGCCCAGAAATCCTCTTTGGATGAGCCCTAACGACTATGCTGCAGCATGCAATAGCGTAGGACATGAGAGAAGCTTAGAAGACTGGAGATTATTGTTGGACACTCCTAGACAAACTGAATACTATATCCTCTTGTATTGGTAATTAAGATAGACTGTAATTTTCCAAGAGCGGTGATCTTTACAATTGCTTTTCGTCCTGCCTATCTCAGTTCCCCTCGAGAAGAACAATGATTTCTGCCAAGAATGGATGACAAGATCTTATTAGCCCGGCTATAGCACTTCTTGTTTCTCTCGGGACGACAGAAACATACAGGATTCCAATCCCTACCGAAGCAGAGGTCCTAGCCAAGGAATCCTTCTCATGTAAGTGCATGCCAAAAGCACCCCATACAATGGTCATAGAAGCGGCAAAGTGAGAGGTCCTCCTCAAATTACATCACCTGTTGCGTTCTTAGCATACGCTAACACAATCCTTCATGTATTAACGTCTGACTTGAGCCTTTCAATTCATATCCAAGAATGCTGATCTGCAAGCGGGGGTTTACTTGGCATGTCTAACGTGATGGAATACCGAGAATAAAGTAATAGATTGAGCTTTTCCACCTATAATAGTAATACAAGCAGATGTAGATCCTCAAGGGCCTCGTCCGGATATCCCACTTTGGGCTTGAAATCTATCTGGCACCCGACGATCCGACGGGCTAGGTAACCTGTCAACAACGTCAACCTACATCCTATATTGATCCTTCTAACTTTTTCAGTGGCATATGAGGTCCTATGCATTCCTAGACAGGTTTAATTCGTGCATAATCACGATCCTTCCGCCTGTGTCGTGCGCCGAGACCGAATGCGCTTGGGTGTCGCTCATCAACGAGAGCAGCCTGCTCGTGATAGCAGGAATCCTTCAATACTTGGACGCAAGCTTTACCGGATAGCGGCTCAGATGGCACAGATAAGTATATAAATACTCCCCTTCCAGTCCCAAAAGATCTCAACAGCATCCTCTCATCCTTCTTCAGCAGTCCTTTAACAATTCTAGTACTACCACTCAAACCAATCCTACTAGCATTGTCCCTCCATCATGCAGTTTTCAAAGACCATCTTCACCCTTGTCGCTTATGTTGGTGTTTGCTCTGCTACGGCTATCCCAGATGCTGGTCGTGAGTCCCCATCATCCTGTCCTTATTTGCTTGCTGATAGCTGTATTGACAATCTTCCAGCCGTTCTTGACCTACAAAAGCGCGAATGTAATGACCAAGCGTTCAAAGATTGCGTGTATGCGTGCCCTACTGGTACTGGTGGTGCTCCCATTGGCTGCCCCATTGGTAAGTCACAAAAGGGTCTACTTATTCCAGGTTGATCCAACTCTTTAGGTTGTTGTATTGCTTGGGATTGCTGCTAGGGTTTACATACTGTAAGACACTCTCGACACGGAACTGGATTGAGGGGGATCACCAAGTTAGGAGCTATCAATGCAAATGTATCGAACTCGGGCCAACAGTATTTTCCCGTTGCGGGATGACGTTTTTGATTTCACTTGAATATAGTTGTTGGGAATAAATACAAAGATCTAGTCTTTGGACACCTCTCCGTTCATAACGCTGAGATATTACCTGTAGCTGACTCTGCGTAAATTTGCAGGATTTACGTCCCTATTTCTTCATCCGTGCGTGCGTAGAACTCTTGACAAGAGTGTCTGGATGTTTCCGTTCTGTGTAATGCTGATTGTGTAATCGAGAAATTAAGCTATCTGGAAAAGCCGTCACTTGAGTGGAAGGCCAGGGGTATCGAAAGGCATGCCACGATATAATCAATTGTCCTTTTACGAAGGAGACTTTCTCTCTCATAGGTACAAATCCCAGCCCATTCGCCTTCATTCAAGTAGAGCAAAGTAACATAGAGCACTCACTCCTCCACCTGAGGATCCACGCGCGTCTTTCCACTCCCCAACAACTCATCGTAGCCAGTTTCATGCTTCCTCAGTGTGGCCACAACCTTTTCCATGCCTCCGAGCCCAGATTCAACGGCAAAACGAATGCATTTCATAAAGTCCAGACGCTTCACACATTCGTCTCTCCTCTTGACCAAGCGGTCTCGATCTGCTTCCCACATGTCCAGGTCACGCTGAACCTCCTTGACTTTTATTGAAAGAAGCTCAAGGGATTCACCTTCATCCCGGACATCGCGCTCCTTTGTTTGAATGTCCGCCCGTAAGCTTGTCCGAGCTGCCTCCGCGGCCGCTTTAGCCATCGCGAATGCTTCGGTACTGAAGAGCTCGATCGTCGCCTTTTGTTTGTTGAGGTCTTCCTCATTCTTGGAGTGCTTTTGCAGAGCATCGTGGGCTTCTTGCGGTGTGTTTCTGAGATCTTTTACACGTTCTTTCCGCTCATTTTTGATCCCATCCTTTTAATCTCAGTTTGTAGGCGATTAACGCTTGTACACAGCCAAGACTGTTCTTCATATTGCACGGCTATGAGACGGTCCAACCTGTCCAGAAAATCGGTTTCCCATTTCTTGCTAGTGGCCATGACAGTATTCCTGGGTAGATCTGCGGTAGTCTGTGACTGTCAGCTGGGGAGATAAGAATGTGGAAAAGCTGGGACGCACCCAAGTGACAGAGTTCTGGCGGCTAGGAAGAGCCTCAGTCTGTTTATCGGAGAAGCCAGTGCATTGACACCTTGCGCGAGATTCGAATTCGAGACGTACATTTGATGCTTGGCGCTTCGGAGGCCTCTACGTTTGAGGAGACACAAAGGACGACACATGGCTTTGCGTCGACCTGATGGTATTCTGTGCACGGAACTTGTTGATCATGGCCATAGACACAGCTGTTTGAAAGTGGTTACCATAGCTTTCCTCAGCATCCAACAGAGGCCCCAGAGTATCGATTATCCGAGTAAAGTCCCAGTGTTTACCATCAGGGATAATTGGCTTGCGAAAGGTGTGGCTGATAAAATAATGAAAGAAGCATTCGATATCTTGGAGTCGCACGAGGCGTTTGCCTCCGAGCTGGTTGTTTCGTTTTGCGAGATGCGTCAGCACGAGTTTGACTGTATCCAATCTGTCAGTTCGCGCCCGCTGTGATCCCAGATCACGGATAAGATTAAGGAGATGACAAAGATTGTGCAGCCATCCTGAGTGCATAGGAGAAGGTGCCACGTTGCCTAACTAAAGCCATGGCAACTCTCCCACCAACTCCTGGATCTCCTTGCACAGTTTTGTCGTTCCATCCTCCTCACAATTCAGGTCGATATTGAATGGTTGTCTACTGTGTCGCGGTCGCTCGCCGCTGATGGCGACGCACTGAACACCTTCTTCGGCCGGCATCGCAGATGGTGAAGGATGTGAAGAATACCACAAGGTTAGCGAGATAACATTGCTTTTGATGTTGGCGCTCTTGTTGCGAAGAGAAAAGCAGTGCATCACGGTCGAGTGGAGCTTGCAAGCAAAAGAAAGAAAAGAAAAGAAAAAAGGAAAAAAAAAAGAAACGTGGCCCGTTTACAGAACTGTTGACACCGTCACCATTTGACACCCCCCCTGCGACTGAGCTTTATGCAAATGAAGTTGATCTAAGGCCTCCCCCGTCTGGACTATGCCTCGAATACTGACCGGGAGTGTGCCCTGTCCTATGAACTCAACAAAAGAGTGCATGCTTTCACTTGGTAGTGTCTATATTCACGTAGTCTGCAGTTATAGAAGGGCGACAGCGAATAAAAGTCAGCATTGAATAAAGTTCTACTTGGAATGGCAAGTACAGATAGGCGAAACGCATGTCATGACAGGCCGAAAGATGCCCAGTCCAGCAGACTACTTTGAGCTGGCTGCTGGAACCAGCCTTGGCCCAACTATGGGCATTAAGAAAAGATAAACTATTCCGCAAGGAGTTATCAGGTATAAAGTGCGTAACGTGAAATATTATTCCGGTGAGCCCTCACTTCGGAATTTTGCGTAGGCTAGGGATCTTCTAGTACGACCAGAACCCCGTCGCCATCACTTGCTTCCCTGTCTCAAGGGTTACCTGCTCGCATGAAAGCATCTCGATTTCCCAACCATCCACATGTCTAACTTCACAAAGATTCTGCTGTACAACCAGAATAGGGCCGAACCGACGCTACGTTACTGTGAGCGTACAAGAGAAAAGTGGTTTATAACCAAGCAATGGCCAGCGATGGTGTGGGAGCTCACCGTGATACAATTACAATTAGCATTGCGGCTCTAAAATTATGTATAACAAGCATATTCCTTCCAAGTCTTCTTCTCAACTCAGCTCTCCTTACCCAACAAGCTCTTGACAAGCTGGCTTCTACACCTCAGGGATCCCCTTGTCGCCACCGAATACTTCAAAACACGCTTTCCACGCTGAACTCAAGTATGTTTATCTTGTCAAGACTTTCGGCACCCAGAACTTAGCTGCAAAGTATAAGTATCACGCCAAAGGTCCATAAGGAGCGCGCTCCCTCTATCGCCGGCTGGAAAAGTTTCCCCCTCACACTCAGTGAACAATCGCACACACACAGACAGGGAATAATACCCAACAATAGTTGCATGCTTCTCGATATGGGATCGCATAGCGCTATCCCTACTATCGATCTGGGAGCCTTTGAGCAAGGCCCAAAAGATGCTAGGAAAAAAGCCATTCAAGACGTCGCGTTTGCCTGTTGCAAATACGGATTTTTCCAACTGGAAAATCACGACATAGACATCACCTTACAGGAAGACATGTTGGAGTGGGCAAAGAAGTTCTTCAGCCTACCAGATGCCGTGAAAAACGATTTGTCTATTCAGAATTCTGCAAACAACTGCGGTAACAGAAGCCCCAAAGACAAAACCCCATCAACAGAAGCTTTATACTAAATTATCTCAGGGTATTCAGGACTCGCGATGCAGCAACTTGATCCAAATGCATACCCCGATTACAAAGAGTCGTTCTACGTCAGCGCGAATACAAAAGAGGCGCATAATCAGTACCCGCCACCAGATTTAGCTCCAGGGTTCAAAGAAAACATGTCATCGTACTATAATACCATGGCTGAGCTCGGGGGTAGGGTCTTTAGAATTATTGCGAGGTCGTTAGAACTGGAAGAATCGTGGTTTGATCATTTTTCTGGCGCTGATGGTGATGACTTTGGTTGGAAAGGAAATACACTCCGCCTCGTTCATTATCCACCACAACCGCCTGGCATAGGTGCTGAACACCTGGGTTGCGGAGCTCACACAGATTTCGGTTCAAGTGAGCACTTATTCGGATATTCCATACAGTAAGCTGATATGTTACAGTCACTTTCTTACTTCAGGATCAGGTCAGTGGGCTGGAAGTTCGGGATCCTGATGGACCAGGATGGATTCCGATTCCTCCACGACGAGGAGTCTATGTCGTCAACGTTGGGAACTTATTTCAGACTTGGACGTGCGGTTACTACAAGTCATCCTTCCATCGGTAAAGTACTATACTCTCATCAAGATCAAGTAATTATCTAACTGTCAGCAGAGTGTCTTGCAAGGAAAACGTTGACAGGTACTCGATCCCATTCTTTTTCAACGGGAGCCCCGACTTTGTTGTGAAACCAATTACGGGGTGTCCGTATATTCAAGAAGACCAGAAGTCCGAGTTCAAACCGTTCAAGGTTAGTGAGCATATTACCAGGAGATTGAAGGCAAGCCATGCGGAGCTTGAAGAGGATGATTGATATGCAAAGAAGTGTCTTGGAGTGATGATGGGGTCTCTGGCGTGGTTGAGTTGACTCCTAATACTTATCAGGTTTCGAGATAGTATAGTTGTTATAAAAGCTCTAAATAGTTCATAGGTGACTTAAAGGTAACATTTTACACATGGGTATAAGAAAAACACGCATTCTAAACGCTTCAACTATATGGATACACGGGAGAAGCCTGCTTCCCATCCCAATAGACTGAACAAAAATTCCAAAAGTAGAGTATTAAACAAAAGCAAAGGCCGTTACAATTATTTGCATCAGCCATTTTAGGCAAAGGCCGCAAGTCCCTGTGATCTCTTGCCAGCCAATCCAGTCAATGCGAAATGCTGAACTTGCTTAGCAGAGCCAGCTCCACCAGAAACATCCACCACGGTAACGGCAGCATCGGTGCTTCCATTGTTAGGTGCCAATGCGTATACAAAGTTGCCTGCAGCCTTCATGTCGATCAGACCGATATCGCCGTTTGCAGAGAGATCCAGAGTCGAGAGAATACTAGCATCGTCCAGGCTCATCTCGACAAGTCTGTTGACGCCGACATCAGAGACAAAGGCTGTCTTGGTTGCAGGTGAAATTTGCGACCAGCAGGTTGCCGACTGACCATCGATCTTTTGGCTGGCAAGGGCTGTGCTCTGCTGTGTAGATGGATCGACAGACAGAATAGCAGCTCCGAAAGATGCGTCAGTAGTGAAAACATTGGATGTACCAGGGATTGCCTGTGAGCCAAAGAGAACGGCTGTTCCATCAGGAGAGGTCTGTGATCCAGTTTTGGAGACACAGTTGCCCTCGACAGAAAAGACAGACATGAAGCCAGTGTTGTTAACAGCCGGGTCACCCTTCACAGTGGTGAGAAGCTGAGACTCGTCGCTCGAGAAGAAAGTGTGCGAGACAGTGTTGGGAGGTCCGCTAGGGGGCGTAGTCTGGTTGAGGTCGAATGGTCGCAGTTCGTCAAAGGTGCCTAGACCCTGAGCTGAAAATGAGCTACAAGAAACACCAGCTTTGGCTCCAGTCATGGCCACGCAGACAAGATTGTTCTTCTGTGAGACAGCAAGCGTGTTGGGGAACTCTCCAGGAACAGAAGCTGGTGAACCGACGAGCGTGAGCTTGGTTGGGTCTTGAGGGTCAATGGACATCATGGATACAGTGTTACAGCCAGCGTTGACGGCAAAGACATTCTAATCTTGATTAGCAAACCAATTACATGGGGAGTTTACGGGGATACTTACGTTTCCTGCAACGGCGAGAGCAGATTGGCTCACTAAACCATCAGGAGTCGCGGGTTGGCCGTTGGCGTCAACAGATAGAGAGCCAAGACCTCCAGTAGGTGTGACAGTTCCTTTGGCCAATGTACCGTCCTGCCGAACAGGGAGGGCTACCACACCATTCTGATCGTCGTTGGTGATAAGATACAGGGCCTTGGGTTGTTGGTTGCCAGAATTGGAGGATGGCTTGCACGGTGATGCAGAAGCCCCAGTCGCTAAGGCGGCGATTGTTGAGAGAAGCTGGAGAGAAGAAATGTGGACCATGATGAAGTTGCAAGTGGTTGGTCAAAGGTAAGATGAGGTTGTTTTGTAATTGTTGATGATTTGAAAGAGCAGTGAGAGTGTTGAGATTGATTTGATTGATTTAAAGCTCAAGTAGATCTCCAGTCCATCTTATATAGCGAGAGTGACCGTAAGCTTATACTTAGAGGCTATACAAACGTTTGAATATGGGTTTCCAAGGCCATGACCTAATAATCAGAATTACCCTTTTGGGAAATGGAGATGAAACCCTGTTATAAAACAGATTAGAAGATGAAACACAGCCCGGAACAACGGCAATCATCTGTAACCAAAACATGTTTAGCCGCGCCTCAAGCTGAAACCACACAGCTGACAACCGAGTTCAACCTAGTCCGTATCAGGCAATTTTGATATTCTCATCAAGCTAACCCTGTTTTGCAGCTTTTCCCATGTCAGACTCGACCCCTACAGTACTTCCCCGCGAATGTCTGACCTTTTCTTCATCAACAAGGCAAAGTCAATCACGTAGCAATCGACTTTTATCGCGCCAATGGGTAGAAACATCTTTCGCGTCTTTAATCCTGGCGGTAAGTGTGCGCGTTGCGTTGTCTGTGGGACTGTCTACTCTAACTTTAAAAGAGGCCAAGCAGGATCCTAAAGAGAAGCGTCGAGCTCAATTACGCCAGGCTCAGCAGTATGATCTTTCTTGCCATTTGTCGTTGTTCGAGATATGCTGATAATCATAAGGACGTATCGCGATCGCAAAGACAGATACACCAAAGGCCTCGAGAAAGAACTGGCGCGCGCTCGTGCCAGCGAAGCCCAACTCTCCAAAGACTGTGACAATCTTCGAAGCTTGCTATGGAGCGCATTGGAGGTCATCTCTCAACAGGGCGTCGATTCAACTCCTGAGCTCGCACAATTCGCGAGTCACTCCTGGGGAGTTCAACCAGAAAAGACTCCGTCGGCGATAGGCTCAACACCTGCCACTCAAGAGAGTCCTTTCTCAAGCATCTCACCACGAACAGATCAATACGCCGACACTCTGAGTCCCGATAATGTGCCTGTCGTCTTTGGGTCTAGTCCTGGACAAAGTTCTCAGTATGGTCAGAGCAATCCATATACGCCTCCAAGTGCACCCTTCTCTGAGGCTACAGTCTGTCATACTAACGACCCTGATACCGTCGTGATCGGGATGGACTTTGTGTTAAAGTGAGACTACCCATACCTCCTGTGACAATGATAACGGTTCTTCAACTAACATAAATAGGATCGAAGAACCTTGCCTCGGCCATATTCACGGCGACCCCTCCAAGCCCAACGAGCCCAATTGGCATACCTTGACAGCTACATCACAAGTACTAGACATTTGTAGCCCATCCACGCCATCTTTAAACTCGCCCACCATTTCGCTTCCTGATATTGAAACCTCCAAGGCAATACTGGACCGACTATCAAGACTCGCCCCCAGTCTCACAAAGGAGGGACAGATAACGCCTATACAAGCCTGGACGTGGATACAAAAGTGGCGGCACTTTGGAGAAATCAGCGCAAGTGCTTGGCGCACGCTTGCTTCGAGGCTGAAGTTGACAGTGGAATGTCATGGGTGAGTGCACTCGGAGAATAACACTGACCCTGCAGCTGACTCGATTGTAGATTTGGCGCTGTTATTGAACAATCGGTCTTTGAGCAAATGGTTGACGAAACGCTCAATCTGCAAAGATCATTTGTTTAAAAAGCACTAAATGAATGAGTATTGTATATATAATAATGACTTAGGTCTGTGTAACAATCCCAATATGCACTTTAACTTTGAGTTACGACCATTCATGTATATGCCTTGTCCGGAGCCGAATATTCGAGTTCTTGTCGATTAATTGAACCATCCTCATAAACGAATGTGTGATTTCGCTCACAAATGATACCCCGTACACTCTCGCTACTTTCCACAGCTCCATGGGCATTAAGGCTTGCGTGAGTTTTACGGCCTTGGTGGCGATTGCTCACTCGTCCAATCGTCACAAGCTCAGTAGGCTGCGTATATGAGCCCTCGTCAGAGCTCCCGAGTACTCGTTGCATCAGGGCTCGAAGCATAGGAAGAGATCCTGCAATCAGGGCAAGGTCGCATTCGACTACCGTCCATAGAATGATATGGCCAAGGCCAACTATGAGTATCGATCATGTTAGTATGTAATTGTGAGGAGTCGATTTACAAGCCTTGATACGGTACTCACCTAGATAGTCCTTTTTAGCAAAATAGGCTGTTCCATATGGAAGTCGAGCCAGTGTAGCGATAGAAGCTAGCACACCAAGCGAAAGAACAGCGGTCATACCCAATTTCCTTCTTGGCGACATTTGCAGGTGTCGTAGCATCAGAAATGGGAGTATAGCTATGGTGAAATCGGTTATGAGGTTCAGCCCTGAGATCGCGAAAGTGATAATAACGGTGGTTGCGCTTGGCAAGCAGGTTCCCTTGCTTTCTCCCCACGTTGTGGATATGGGCTTACATTGTGCGAGGACATAGATCTGGACAATGGCTGTGGATACGGATGAGAGGATGATCAGTATCCAGAGCGTTATCCTATGCCAGTGAACGACCGCGACGCGCAGTAAGGTGAGGCAGATACTGCACTTGATGAATACAAAGCCACTTAAAAAGAAAACCTGCCAAAGGAATACAGACTACCACGCAGTTAGCTTGGGTTGCCATCTACGCAAGTTTTGCCATGTATTACCTTTAGTCCTTCCATGTAAATAGAACCTGCGGTACCCCCAGGAATATCCGCATCACTTGTACCAAGGCCAGTGAACGTGCCATAACAAATCACTGCGTTGTGAGCCATATTTATGACCTTATGGCGTGTGAGCCCCGGTCTCAAAAATTGAAAGAAATAAGTTTGAACTCACAAATCCGATGCACATGAGCGCGTCTTCGGTCGTAAATCTCTTGAGTCGAACACGTATAATTATGCGCAGCACCATTATTATGCAGCATAATGCCGAAAATACGAGGGTAACAACCAAAATCGCTCGTGCAAGCCCGTGGGGCTCGACGGGGTTCCAATCTGCTGAGGCCATATGAGCAATGAAATGTAAAGCTTGATATAAGGCTCTCGAAGTATTGAAAGTTTCTTGGGCACTTGTATCTGGAGTGGACTCTTCTTTTTTTAAAATAGCTTGCCATCGTGACACCCTTGAGAGCAGGGTCTGGTTGAGGTGTTGGTCGAACTTGAACCCTGGCTGCTCCACATCGCATTTCCAAGACCCAACACTGGGAGGGATCATACGAGGTAACGGTGAGTCGGCCATGCTGCCACTTTTCTCTTTTCCTGTTGCGTGGTTCTTTGCGAGTCTGGAATACGACGTAACCATAAAAGAGGTGATCGCGAGGAACATCATAGTGAGTCATTCGCATCAACCTGACTTATAATTGATTTGATAAGAAATAACAACAAGATTCAAAGTCCTACATATCCACTTGGCAAATTCCCAGTTGCTTGTGCTCTCAAGCACTCATGCCCTTGGTTCCAAGCTGTTCCCACAACTTCTCCTCCTCAACCAAGATATTCTTCCCCGCAAATTCTTCTTCTCCGTTGATAGGAGGTAGAAGAGTATGGTACGGCACCACCCGAACCCTGACGTCCGACTTGTCCTTAGTGCCAAACTGCATCGCTTCAACAACCTGACTATCACCAAACTCGGCCTCGGTCACAATTCGAAGCATTACGCTGGCGCACTCCTCTGCTGTCATGTTCATATCCTGCTCCCGCACCTTTTCCTTACAGTATTCCTGCACTACAGCGGGAGTGAATGTCGTTCCGGGGCACATGGTGACAACTCGAATACCGAGACGAGCCTTCATCTGAGCTAGACTTCCAGCAAAACTGACAAGAGCTCCTTTGGTGGAGTTGTACAGCGGGGTACCAATAGTTGGAAGGTAGGCGCTTTGGGAGGACACAAAGATCAAGTTACCGGAAATCTTGTTCTTGAGCCAGTAATCAAGAGCGATTTGTGCTAATCGGATTGGTCCTAGGACGTTAACCGCGAAAATGTGATAGACTCCAGGAGAGGAATTGGAATCATCTTGAGCAAGCGGAGAGACGCCGGGAGGGTGCCAGAAAGCACTTGAAGGAGGCTCCCTAGGACACTCAAGTTAGATGTGTCTTAAGAGAGAAGGAAAAGTGATTTGGAGCACAAACCATACACCTGCACCAGGGCAAAGTAAATCTACCCTTCCAAAATTCTCAATTGCGAAGTTCCATGTCTCAGAGATTTCAGACCAGTCAGATTGATCCAGCTTGTGGTAGATTGCAGATGGCGATCCTTGTTGAGCGGGAGGATGAGGATATCTAACAATGACCTCTTCAGCTTCGGGGCGCAGTGCAATATCTGCAAAGACAACGGAACAGCCAGCCTGAAGAAGCTTTTCGGCAAACGCCAAGTTGATACCTACGCATACCGTGAGCCTTGGTCAGTCATTATGGGTATTATGGAGACTCACCGCTTCCAGCACCAGTCACAATGGCAAATTTGCCTTTCGGGTCCCAAGACGACATAATGTTGAGTTTAAAAGATGATTATATCGAAGTCTCGCACAGTCGAGAGGGAGGGGTGAGTTTGACGAGTAGTGCAAGGAGAGAAATAGTGCAGAGGAAACCTCAGTCAAGGGCCGGCATGTTGGTTGTCTTTCCATTCAAGGGTCTGTCTGGTAGTGGGTGCAGGTTCCCAGACATATCCCTCCGAGAATATTAAACTGGAGGTAAATTTCAAGCGTATTCGTCGTGTGGCTTTACCCCTGTGCAAGACCGTTGCTCTAGAGGTGGACTTTGTCAACCAACACGTCTTCTTCTAAGTGGATAAGGAGCTTGGAAAGTTCCCCTATTGGCGGACCCCTGGCTCCCCTGTGTTGTTGTTGGTTGTCTCTGTAATTAACATCGTGTCGTACGACGCACAAATGGTCCTCTACGGCACAGTTTGAATTTGAAGGACCTCGAATAGGTTTAACAGCTTGTAACAGGCTTGATTCTTCAATCTTCTCGCCACAAGGAGGAAAATTATACCACAAGTTTCAATGATATTGCGACAGGCGCCAGTAACACCATGATTGCGTGTGAAAAAAAAATCAATGGATAGCATCGTTCTCACAAAATAAGGTAAATGAGTGTAAATTTATGAAGAGCATGCAGTAACATCCGTCATCTTCCTTGATTCCCATCCATCACAGACAATTTCATCAACCACCAGGCTCAGGTAGTATTAACGGGCAAAAAGAAAAAGGCTCCCTAGCCCGCGTTAAAAACTAAAGAGTCTGTACATCCATCGTTTGCGTGCCGTATATCTTTACCTACCACTGTTAGTCTCCCCTATACCTTGTTAATGGAGCTACCAGTAAGGAATGTGCTCTGTCTGATATATCCTCGCAAAACGAGGACACCATCGTGCCTTGCGCATGATCATTCATTCGCGTCGCCCACTCAATCTTCGGTTTCTTGGACAGTTGAAGGCACATCCGTTTGCCCTTCAAGCTCTTCAACGTGTCTGTTTTCGCCACTTGCGATGCCCTCCCACATCAAGTTCTGCTCGAGGAGGGGCTTGATGACCAACTGTTCATCCAATCTCCCAGTAAGCTCAGTGTCATCACCTTCTTCCTGCTGACGAGGTTGCTGCTCGCCTTCCGCGGGCATCTCGATTCCACGTGCCTGGCACGGTGGAGCGAGGAAATCGGGAGCTAGATACTTTCGAGACCTAGAGGATGACTGGAGCAGACTGTCCAGGACAGCCGCACTGAAGTCAAGAACATTCTCATGACTGAATGAGTTCGGGTCTTGGAGCAGTTGAACTGCCATTCCAAAAGCAACAGACAAAATTGGCCCAACTCCAGGGATAAAGCCAAGACCCAGCTCAACAATCTGGAGAACCAGGCGTCTGAGCAAGGGATTGAACTCATAAGGTCTCCAACCGACCTCGACGCCAATGGTGGCGCTGAGAACATTGGCAAGATCCATCTCACGATGAAATCCTTGAGCATGAATGATTGCAGCGTTGCTTCTCCAAACCCTTCCAGACCATGCACACACCATCAGCTCATCGCCTCTAGTCTTGGATCTGTAGAGGCCCTGATCCGGGTTGCGCAGCTTGTGTGGGATGGTCAAGTAGGCGATGATGTCTGGAATTTTGAAGCCCCAGGTGAGGTCATCTCTCCAGCCAAGGCCGTTATGGCGCGTGACGGGAACCCTTACTGATTCTCCCGCCAAGTTGAGAAGATCAAGGTGGCTCCTGTGCCTAAAGTCGATGACGACGTAGGTACAGAGATTCTGGAATGCCTGGTCTGTTGTCTGCGAGACGGGGAAGTAGATGGCCCTCAGAGGGATTGTAGCGTCAATCCACAGCCATTGCGTGGCTCTGTGGTGAATCCTGACAGGACGAAGGATGTACTTCCTTGGGCCACCCCTGTCAAGGTCTCGACACTCGTTCCAGTTGAGACTGTTAGGGTGACTGGTGATGGCCAGCATGTTGTCAGGACTCTTGTCCCGACTCTCGCCAACCCAGAACCTGTCCCAGTCACCAAATCTCGTCTGGTACGAACTGGCAGTCCCATGTCTCCACTGAGACCGGGTGTGTCTTCTGGAAGTCTGGTTGATGGCAACCCATTCATTCCAGTTGTACTCAAGAAGGACGTGGTTATAAAACTGGTCAGTGTTTTCTGCAGTCCAGTTGTTTGCGTAGCTGAGAGAGCGTCTGACGAAATAGCATTCGCCTTCAGGATAATAAGAAGCCATGCTGTGAAGTTGAAGTAGGAAGTGTGTCTTGGACAATGATGGGGTAAGTCAAATTCAGTTTTTTTGCGTTTGTCTGGATTAAGATGAGTGACGCATAAGAGCAGCCTTATATACCTTCATCGATCTTCTAACCCGTATATGCCAGGACGGATATCAATCAGCTCAATATCCGCCCCCTCAATACGTTCTTTCACCCATATCATTCCGTTATACCTGCAAAACGATAATATATCCTCTTGGCTGACAGGCTCAAGAAAAGCCGATGATGCACGGCAGCTTGACCGAAGAGTTGCTGCTTGAACAGCTTACGGGCAGTTACTCTTTCAGTCCTGTTACAGATATGGCGTCGTCACCGGGACCTAAAGCGGTCCGAACCTTAGTTACAGTGCGTGCCAAACGTGCCGGAACCGCGAAAACCTGAACGAGTCGGTTGAAAGCCTTCACCTGTAGTTCTGGAAAGGCGTTAGTAGTTGTGATACTAACAGGAGGGGCATGCGTTTTGAGGCCAGCTACCCCACGTGGGGAGTAGAGCATGATATACATATTCATATGTGGATAGCAGTTGGCTGCGTTTCACGGCACCGCGGGATTTGACACGGAGAGCATCCGGTATCACGAGCATCAGCAAAACGCGTATGTTCCCCGTCTTATGAAGTCATTGTCATGACATGTCATACATTTACCATGTATCAAATGCGGGGAAGTGAAAGCCTGCTTTCTCAAACGAAAGTTTCTACATGTCTGGTACCTCGTCATTCTGCATATAAAACGTGTTAAAAAGAAACAAAGAAAAAGAGAAGACAACTTTGTTTTTTTTAAAAATAAGAAACCGGCCCCCTCGTCAGTGATCTGGAAAAGTAAAAATGAAAAAAGACTGTATTACACGAGCTTGGAATATTCATCTTCCTGGGATATGCTTGAAAGTCTTATCTTTTTTCTTACTCGCCCTGTACTAGACATCATGGTACATCATCCAGAATATTAAATGCTTCATTTGAACGTTCACTGCAACTTAGTCGTCAAGGATAGTCTCGAGTCAAATTAGAGGGATAATATCGAGTAAAATATACATTACAACTCAGCCTCAGTAAACTGGTATACCGCTCAAAAAGTTTCTATATAGCACTAGAAACTTCGAAATGTTGTTGATCCAACACTGGCAGTAGCTTCTTTTCTTGCAGATTAAGCAACAACGGCTGTTCACACTGCTTAGGCCGGTCTTGGTAGAACAGTATACTACTATTACATGGCCCTCAGTTGTAACTCTTGATTACTCGCTCGAGAAGGGTTACACACTCAAGCCCCGTGCTATTCTACTGCCACTTAAAGCTGGTGCTCGTGTGATCTAGTGCACGAAACAACTGCTTACAGCTTGCCAAGGCATAGACTGGAAGCCAAAGGTTAAGCCACTGCCTTCATTCACATATACAGTAGGAGGAGGATGCAGGATATTTTCCATATGTAACGAGGGTGTTATTTATGTCTACTATAGAAGTTCAATGAATGACTCTAGTTAGGTTGAAAGTGATCCTTTATCTACCAAGATCCCTAGCGTGTTTTACGAGGCGAACCGGGCAGCGAGACTAAGTATGCACCGGGAGGAGTACACCCAGTCTCAAGTAAAGTACGCCTTGATTCCGCATGTACTCAGACAATGGTACAGCTCTTCCTGTTCTTGCCGCAGATCATCTGTAATTATGTCAGCCCTGCCCAAGCTATCAAGCTGAATAGCACGAGGGTCTCGGCTTACATCCTTGCCACTGCGGCAGCTGTACCGAGTGCACTTCTTGGTCATGCAGGAGAGGGTGCACTTGGCCTCCTTCTTAGCAATGTAGCCAGCGCAGATGTTGGTGCCACAGGCTCTGGCCTCCAACTCGGGGAATTTATCGAGTGCCGGCGAGGTGTCCTCAGAAGTCGGCAGTGCGGTGATAGCGGCGGCCAAGGCCAGAATGACAGTGTTGAGTAACTTCATTTTGATAAAGCGAGAGTCAGTCGAAAGAGAGGAGCGGTGGTTTGTGGTAGTGAGTGAGAAAACCGATGTTGCAATAGTACTGGATGATGTTGTGCTCAGAGGGCGATAATTGACTCTTAAATACTTTTCCAGACTCATTTCAAGCTACCTTCTGCTTGCAATGATTACTACACCCGGGACATTCGAGGCCTTTCCGACCCCACGAAGGCTTTACATTGGCACTCGGTTACAAGATATTGTGCAGGAGTTTCTTACGGCCACTTTATTCTCCGGAGGGACCATTTGATCTAGCCAGCATGGATGGCAAAAATAAACAGTCGATCTCTAAGCTCCACTTACTACCTTCCAATTCCATCTGGTCTAGATTTGCCTTCATGTCTCACGACATGTCCTAACACTGTTCATAGCGCTGCGTATTACCGCATTGGACTCTTGGTGATACCATTTCCTTGCAGTTGAGATAAGTCTCCACTATATGCAACGTACCGGGGGTTATGCGGGTTGAAAATCACATCTCATCTTTCCAGCAGCTTGATCTTGGCCTCAGGTCAAAGAGGCTGTGATGGACAGAAGAGACCTAGTGGCTTTCCACAGTAAGACATACAGTAGAGCAAACTATGAAGCAACAAGACGATTCTGCATGTGTGGTTTGATTATATCCTGAGTTCTCCTCATGCAGTGCAGTCAGCATTAACTCGAAGGAGTAGAACCAGGCGCGCCAAGTTAAATCTTCTGGGCCTGTCAGCACCAATTATCAATCGACCCGTCATCTCATAAGCTTGCATTGTTCGGGATCAGTTTGTCACTGAGCAGGAACAACAGCCCGTCGTATTGGGCCTCTCCAAGAGATGGATGCACTTGTGGGAACGAACGCGGCACGCAAAAGATTGTCCTTGTTGAAACTCAGATATTAACTAGCTGCGCCATGCTCTCTCTGTTGTCCCGCCTTTGTTTCGTATTACAGCCAAGTGAGATCTGATCTACCCCCTGGAAGCATTACACGAAACGGCCAACCCTGATCCTGATGAACCTCGCCCACAACCTTTTGTAACCAGGTACTAGCAAGTACTGGAAACACATACTCATATCTCTCTTTCAGAGAAATATCTACAGCAGTTTCCCATGATTGTCTGCCACTTTGAATGTTGCCCATAGCTATGTGTGCGTGTGCCATGGACAAGTGAGTGATAGCTTCTATCCATCCATGCCTGGCTTTGAAGGTAGAGAGGCGGTGCATTGCTTGTAATGTGAGCTGCCACAGTTGCAAAGCCTCGACAAAACGTAGGCTTTCATGATCTATGCGTGCGGAGAGAATCAGTCTGCGCATATGAAGAACTTGGTCATTCAGGTCATCTAATTGCGGTGGCTCAATAGTCGTAAGTTGCTCGAGAGCCAATCTTGCAGCGTCAAATTGGCCGAGGCCAAGGTGAGCCTCTATCATAGCCATTAGCATGCGGCGAAACGGACGGCCATTTTTCACTGCTATGCCGTCAATCTCTTGCTCGAGGATATGTATTGCCTTTTGAAATTCTCGTAGCTCGCAGTGTATCTCTGCTAGCTTGGTGACTATGAGCAACCGCGTATTAGTCCGTATTGGTATGGTGGAGTTTAGCCATAGATGTTGCTCTAGAGAAGCTTTTGTTGTCTGAAAATCTCCTATCGAGTGGAAGAACTTTGCCGCTGTGCCCTGAAGTCTTCGAGTAACCTCAACCTCGAAGGTAGAGAGTGGGTGGATACCTTTCCAATCGTACATGGTCGAGGCAACTTCTTTGTCATAACGATGAATCTTGTTCTCGATGAGTGAAATATGCAACCGTCCTCTCAGTGCATTATCGCACCGAGAGTCACTCCCTTGATTCTCGGCAAGAAAGCTGTGTATGACAGCATCTGATTCGTTGAACTTCCCGTCTATTCTATATAAGACGCTCTCAAAAAGTGTTACTGACGCGTGGAAGTAAAACGACATTGACTTTTGAAGCAACGACTTTGCCCGCTGGACCGCAGCGCAGCGGATCGTAAATAGGTCTCTCTCGGAGAAGAAGATCATTGTCTCAATTACATGTTCTCTGAGCAAAGATGAAATCCTATTGTGGCTTGTGATCTTATCTAAAAGATTCCAGATAGCCGTTTTGTGATGTGATGGCCTTAAGGTGTTAGAGCTATCTAGTTAGAGAGTCAGAATCGACGATTGTAGCTTACCAGTTGACTTTTCCTTCGTAGCAAGGAGGGCAAGCAAAGCATAAAAGTCTCAGTGCAGTAATTGTCCAGTCCTGTACTGTTTGTAAGGATATGCAGCTGCGAATCTTGTTGCGAATTTCAGCATGAATAGACCAAACAGACGTGCCGTCGTCTAACTGGTGTCGGGTAATCTCAGGACGCTTGCAGATTTGTGACAGGAGAGTGTCATCAGATAATAGCTTGATGAGCTCTGCCGAAAACCCAAACTCAGAAGCAGTTGTGCTTTGTATCTCGCCTTCACTAGTCCAACGTCTCATAGAAGTTCTTACACTTTTCAGCAGCTCGACTGGGATCTCATGACCCCCAAGAGCAATAATCAAGACGAGGCCGAGCTCCTGGGGCAAAAAGCAGTCTCCATAGTCTGAAACCAAGTTGTAATGTGATAGAGGTAGTGACTCGTCTGAGTACCTGTTAGCCTCAAATCAAGAGCTCAAGGGGAGTCTACTGACCAACAAGTTGTTCCGTAATCAGGCGTTGCGCAAAGCGGCTAAACTCAGGAGTCTCAGAACCGAGGTTTTGCAGATGATTGAAAGCTTCGTTGTCATCCATGTTCAGGTATCTCTCATACCTTTGTCTTGTAAGTTTCAATCATTCTCCGGGCTACTGACTTACGTCGAGGCTGGTATCTCTAAAGGAAGCCAGACCAAAGAACCAATTCCACCAAGCGTTCGTGCTATTTTGATGTATTTGCCGCCTGCATAGCGTAACTCTGTCAAGTTACGCCCATTAACAGTCTCGGCTACATTGTGAGATATCCAAGAATGTTCATCTAATTTCGACCTCAAGAAGATTGTCACGCAAGCGATGCGTCGACGCAATTCCTGAAGTAGAGCATCTGCTGGGGCTGTCCAGAAGCTTGCCGTGTCATCTTTGAAGGTGTCATGTATCTGCTTCAAGGCCCCGAAATCGACCGATCGACAAGATAATATCTTGCCTGTTCGCTGATTGCTGGGAATAATCTGGTACCGAATCTCCCGGGAGAGGGATTTATTCTTAGCAAGTATGGACCGGACAGTCTCGAGGTGTTGGTTTAGAGTTGAAGCTAAGTGGACGACTTTGCTGGGATCAAAGTCTTTCTCGATGATGGATTTGCATAAACACGCCATTTCAGCTGTCATCACGGCCAAGTTATCGAGTCAGCTGGTCGTGACGAGCCGAATTTTCACGGTGAGAAGATCACACTCGGTAGTTGACCCTTTGGACCCTTGTCTCGGTGGGTCTTGGCTTCTCACTGTGAGAAAAATCTTTACTAGAGTTGGCTTTGATTCAAGCTTGTCGGATGAGCTAACCAGGTTGAGAAATTAACGAAACTCTACTCCGTTCCCGGCTGAGCGGTTTTGTCAGCCATGATTCTTGAGTACACACGAACACGAGACTCGACAGTTCGATAACGATCTTGCCCATGTTTTTCAGCTTCTATACAGTTCAAAGTACGTAAAACTGAGCTTACAGGAGCTGTTTTGTCTGTCACACCTCGGTTAGCTGGACAAGCCATCAGCTTGATCAGACCCTCCAGGTTTCTATTGCGAGGTCTGGACGTTGGGGGATTAAACTAAGTGGGCCCTTACGTCGCTAAGGATTTATCACCCCTGCTCAAATATTGGAAATGGCCCACAAAAGATTGATCTGATAAGCTCGCCGTTGCCGGACTTGATCTGATAACCTTCTCTTAGCCATCTCCCTCCCTTCTCTCATCTGTCGAGTTTGCAACTGCTTTTCAGCATTACCAGGCAAAATGGCCTCTCAACGAGATATTTCTTCCCTTGAGAAAGACTCTGCCAATGTCTCAGCCATGATTACCCATTCGGACAGTGGTGCTGAGGACACCGACAAGAAGCCCATTCCTCGGAGTATGAAGATCTTGTCAGTTATCGTTGTTAGCATGATCGGTTTCGGTGGCCATTGGAGCAGCGGTGTTACAGGGGCACTGAAGAGCACTTTGAAAAAGGCATGTAACTGCGAGCTTATGAATATTGACAAGTCTCGCTAACAGCCCATCCCAGGAACTGGGCATCTCCAACACACAATATGCCATTCTTGACACAAGCGAGAACTTCATCAAGATGTCTCTTATCCTTATCAGTGGTCTTATGGCTGATAGGTATGGCGGTGCCAGTACGTAGCATTCCTCATATTGATACTTGTCGAGTCTAACAAGATAAAACTAGGCACCATGCTTTGGGGCAACGCCATCTTCAGCGTTGGAGCGATCCTTATTGCGGCCGCAACGACGGTCCGCAACTATAAGTTCATGATCGGCGGCGTAGTTGTTCAAGCATTCGGTGATGTTGCTACGCAGGTCGCTCAGTACAAGATCTTCTCGTCCTGGTTCCCACCGAACTCTGGATTTGCCTCGACTCTTGCCTTTGAACTTGGTATTGGAAAGATTGGCTCCTTTGTCGGAAAGGCTACCGCCAACGTCATCGCGACCAACCTCGGTGACTTCAGCTGGGCATACTGGATGGCTGTCTTTATGAATCTCTTCACCAATGTCGCAACTCTCTTCTTCTGGTGGTTCACCCGTTGGTGCGAAAAGAGATACGCCGGAACCAGAGACCCTGCAACAGGAGAGAAACTCACTGAGAACAACAAAAAGTTCGAGATCAAGAAGATGCTCACTCTTCCGTGGTCTTTCTGGCTGGTCTGTCTGTTCTCTCTCTTCCAAACTTCCACCGCTATGATTTTCTCCACCAACAGCACGGAACTGGCTGAGCAGCGCTTCAAGATCTCGGCTGTCAAGGCAGGCTGGTACGCCTCCATGTCGCAATACCTGGGCTTCTTCTTCGTTCCTTTGGTGGGCATCTTTATAGATTTCTTTGGACAGCGTCTAACTGTCATGCTCGTATGCGCTCTTGGAATGCTCTTGTCCATGAGTCTGGTAGCTTGGGGTCCATCAGTATCTGGAACGGCAGCCAGTTTTGGCATCTTTGCTGTAGCAAGCTCTTTTGGTCCTACCGTCATCATCGACAGTATCCGTACTAGTATGTGGTATCAAGAGGTTTTTGGATCTGGCTACGCGATCAAGATTGCCATCAACAACAGCATGACAATCATCATTGGTGTTATCGCGGGAGTGCTCCAGGACCGTGATGACAACAGCTACGACAATGTTGCGATTCTATACGCGACTCTTGCGGCAGGATCTGTCATCGTCGCCGTGGTAATGATTGCTTTTGGGTTCTCAAGCGAAGTCATCGGACACTTGCAATGGAGCCGAAAGAAGAGGGTTCAGAATGGACATGTTATCAACGCCAAGAAGCAAGAATCTGAGAGCGATACTCATGCTGCATGGAATGCCAGGTTGGGTCTTGTTAACTTCTCTGCAGTCATTGTTCTCATCCTTGGAGCTTGGGTTGCTTATTTCTGGGGTGTAGCCACCAAGCACAATTACTAAAGATAGGGAGACGCTTAGACACATTATTGGATGATATTGTGAAGGGATGATGCACGATGATGGGAAGCGGACCTGTGGATAACGGTTTAATGAACAGTATGCTTGGTCAATGACAGATCGCATGTGTGCAATGTATGTACTTTGACGTTAGCCAAGGGTGGTATAGTATAACTTCTGGAGCCATGGAGAGTTACAGTTGCGTTATTGACTGACATTGTGGTTGTAAGATGCATGATAATGGATGGAAGCGGACCTGACCGATTTCGGTCCGGGTTGCCCAAAGTTTCCGAGTCACAACCAGAGTCCCTTTCGATTTCCAACAGTCAGATCAAGACTCCCGGCTCTGGACAAACTAGGGATGGTACTGCATGGAGGATATATCCATTGGATAAATTGGGTATCAAGATGGTGCTTAATATTGTTTAGAGGGTCTGATATCTTTCCTGGCCTGCTTCAAACAAGAACGTCCGCCAACGAGGGCCAACCTATTAACAATGAAAACTAAGGACTGGGAGACGGGCTTGGGATTGTTTCCAAGTGTAGGTTTGAGTATCTTTTACAAGCCTAGTAGACATAAGCCAGAGTGCATCGCTCCTTTACGTCCACTGGCCAAGATTGGCAGCACGTTTCCTACTATCATACTCAGTATTCATAACCCAAAAAAATTCAACTGTTAAAGGGGTTGTTTTACTCAACCTCGCTTGAGACATATGGATTATTGTCATTATGACTCCAAGTACCACGGTCTTGTGCACTTCCTGCTGATGGCTGGTGGATCTCATTACAATGACTGTACTAGCAAACACTTGTCGGTAACCCGGCCCTTTAAGTCTTGGATATCACACTCGAGTATTTCGTTACTCATCTCATAAGGCGCCCTTGTTATGAGTTTGGCCTTATAGACCTTATCCACTGACACAACCAACCTCCCTACCTTTTCCATTGTTGCATCCCAAACCACTGGGCAATATTTAGTCGTCTATGGAAACTCCCTAAGCCATTGTACACCTTAGTTCATGTGTGGCAGCCCTCACCAGTAGCGCACTTGGCAGTCTTGTTTCTTCCAACATTGTGGCTTGAGGCGGCCGCTGATTTACAATTACTGATCCGCCAAGGCTCATTTCCTCAGAAAGTCTTTGATTTGCCACGACTGAAGGTACCAAGACAAATAACTACAGCGTATAATGAGTACTATCGAGCTTGCCAATCCCAATTTAGCATTATTATAGCTGATACTCTCCTCCTTTCTAAAACATGTTGATCAGGGCTACCGAGTCAGCTTCTCATGGACTAGGATCATTCGGGCAACGTTCAAGTATCTTTGAGTATGGCAATGATATCAATGACTAAACGCTTGAGTATTCGGTTCTCTAGAGCTATAGACCGCTGGGGTTGGGAAATCTTTGGGGACTTGTGAGTTTCGAGACTGGCTGACACAGAAATCCTCAACCATTCTTTTCTGTAACTACCAAGAATAGTAAGCTTTCCAGGCTGGTACAGGCTAGACAGATAGCTTGAAATCAAGCCTGAATTGATAATTTGAATTCGTTATACCTTTTATTAACATGCTACCATTTTTCTTAACAGTTCCGTGGCTACAATGTCCAGATATCTAGCTTAACATGTATTCGTTAATGCAAAACTATTATTCATGCCGTTACCTATTTTAGAATATACAAGACTCTCAGCATATGGCTAGTTCCAAAGCATGGGCTGCTTCCAAACGCCTGCCATTACTATATTAGAGCCAGAGGGTGCGAAACAAAATGTGTCACATGCAATGGCGGTGGCTTACAGGGTAAGCTCATACTTCGAGTCAGCACCCAGCCAGATGTAAAGTCCGGTGCTGAGACGGTAACATTTAGCCAATGGTATCATTAGCAAAGTTTTAACTTGAATCAAGTCACCAGCCCTATTCTGCTTAAACAATGGCTCCCGTATGATCTGCGTAGAGCCGGTTCTTTAATCTGTTGATCAGTTTGCAGATCCCCCCCTTCACAGAGAAAACTCACTTGCGGCTGACACTAGTGGCAACAAGAAATTCTGCAGTAAATCCCATCTTGCGAACGACTTCAACAGAGAGTGACACATAATTTTACACAGCATAGGCTACCCTGTTCTTGATTTGGTTCCGATGAATTATGTCCAGGCTAAACCTGCGTCGTCTAGAAACCAGAACCCAAGCTCCTTAGATTTCGTGTACGCATAGGCCAATGGGGCGATTAATGAGCAACACGGGCTGCCAAGGCTTGTCGTTCACCTGTAGCGTAGGTATCTAGAGAACCAGTTACCGTAGGCCCGGTAGTCAATTCATGTGTGTCCACGTGAAGGCTTCCTACCTGCCACGAGCTATACCAAATGAGATGGCATCCAAACATCGGCAAACTGGACCCCACGACTTGGAAAGAGGCTAGCCAAGACCCGGTTGTCGCTAATAGCCAGGGGCACTACGCCGAAGCTGCAGCCCAGCAAATTGGATAGGCGGTGCAAATCTAGCGAAATCCCTGAAGCACCGATATTGCGACGAAGATCTCAGAGGTTGAGATACGAGAAATCGACATATAATCCTTGCAGGTTCAACAAGGGTCGGGACAAGATCGGAAATCCATAGCCCTTTTGTGATGTAGATCGATCAACGAGATGGGTATCCCTTTCGGGGATTTGGGCCGTGAGATCTGCTCAGAGATGATTGCGACGAAACTTTCTATCAACCCTTCTCCGACAGTGTGGTAATGATTGTTTGTATATAGAAGAATTGAATGGGACGACGCTGGGACGAACAAGGGAGAGTAAGTAGGTTTGCTTTTGGCTACTCTTTGTCGTCCTCAATAGCTACAAAGCTTATCAACATCGCATATTCGATGCTACAGCAGATCTAATCCGGGGATAAGGAGGAAGGTGATGAGCACGGCTACGCCGTTACCCGAATGTCGGGACGACATATCGTCAGCGTTGGATCCGGGCAAAGCGGAAGCCAAAGCGCGGCAAGGGTCTGAGACTCAGCTACGCCGAAGTCTGAGAGAAGCTGGGCTAGGTTAACTAACTAATATGCTTTAGCTGTGCTAAACACAGACTAATCAGTTAGCGTAAGCCTTCGTATTGGGAGAGCATGGTGAACTACAGATCTGTAATCATGAGTCTCTAGAAGGTAAGAAAACATTTCTGGAACCTATGAACATGAATTTCTTTGACATTTAGTTTTGCCTTATCTATGCTGGTGTATATCATCTACCATTTGGAGAAGTATTTGCCCGTAGTCTATGACAAATGAGTGGCCAAGTCGTCAGGGGCTATTTTAGCTCACCACAGCTTTTTACAAGCAGGACCTGACTCAAGGCTGGACCCATCTGTCATCCCGTCTAAATGTCATTACACGACAAGAATCTAGAATAAGAAGCAGTTGCTGATGAGCTAGAAATCTCGTTGATAGTCATTGTGCTTATGGGTTTAAACTTCAGCCTCAGATTTAACATAAGGCTGTATCAATGGCTGAACTCTAACTGCCGTCTGCTGACATTCCCGTGCGTTTAATGTCTCGGACTCGAGCGGGATCACCCGTACAATGTTGGTGTCAACGTTCTTGTAGATCGAAATTAATAGCAGATCGTGATGTGACTTGAGACCAGCGGCAAATTATCGCCGAGAGCCTTAAGATGATCAGCCTCTCAGCCACATCATATTAGCGTCGAGAGAAGAAAAATGGCGTTTAGAGCATCAGAGGAGGCCATATGTACTACTCACAACATCACGTGCTCTCCTCTTGTCGGAGCGAGTAAGACTAGGGACTGGGCGTTAGAAGAGATCGACAGAAGCTTTCGTGTTTATGGAAATTGGGGGGAATCTCATCAAAAATGACTGATTCAGGATCGTGACGCTAAGCCTGATCCTAGGCCTGCTAATTTTGTGCATCCCTTGGCAGAGCCCCACGATCTGCAGAATCTGGATCAATGCCTTGTGTTTTAGCTGAGTCTAGACAGATTCATTAGTGGGGAGAATGACTCGGCCAATCTTGTACCGACGATTTCCTAACTCAGGGGGAGCAATGTTGGGGTTTGAAATCACTATGAGCCCTGTGAGAAACACGAGGCTTTAAGGCTTCCAATTGTAGAGCATGGTACGTCACAAGGCGGCTCTATAACAGCTGTATTGTGGTATCTGTTGAAACAATTACTGAGGCTATGATCGAGTCCTTGTCTAGAGAGGATCTGCATGCATGAATGCCAAGATATGGCTGCTTGACCACCGTCAACTACTGTTGTTTGCCTCCTGAGAGATACCATTAGCAACTAAATCAACTCCACTCAAGACTTCCCCTGAGTAGACATTGAATGATGACAGTTCGTCTCGTCCGGCCTGGCCTGGTCTGTAGCTTAGGTGGACCGTTCAACCCGGCAAAGTCTTAGCTCTATCAAGTCAAGCAACCCGTTGCTGAACCAAGCCTCCCGGCGGATTTAACGCTGGCCAGACACTGCCACAAGATTGCCCTGTCCAAGAGAGATCGACAGTTTGAGCTAAAGAAAAAGTCGGAGTCAACTAGTAAGGATAATCTGCCGGTGCTAGTGCTGCTCTTGCAGATTCTGCGACAGCTCTTTAAACCATGGACCCTCTCTTACATTTTGCTTTTTCCCGGCTTCTATTTGCATTCCACTGTGAACCTCTACTCTCCTTCCCACAGCCCGACCAGTCAGAGTCTGGCGTCAGTCAAAATGACTGGCTTTATGGTTCCGGATTACTATGTCCCCGATCTACCGGATGATGAGGATATGAACATTGCCTCTATCGCTTGGGGACTGTCGTTGGGTATCACTGTTTTCAACATCGGCAAGGCTATTCGACAATCACGAGCATCATGGAGTCGCAGGAAGAGAATCACCAGTTACGTCGCATTGATCTGGATGGAAATCATCTCGAGTTTTCTGCTGGGTGTTATGTGTTGGTTCTATCTTTGGGGAGTTATTGAACCGAGCTTGCAATTCTTCTTCTTCATCAGTAGGTCAACTGGAGATTGCGTCATGGGATAGCAGCTAACCTCTTATAGTTGTTTGGTGGTCAACACAAGTCCAGTGCCTCATCCAGATTATCATCAACCGAGTGTCTTTGTTAATGGTGGTTCGATCAAACGGCACCAAGCTCAAATGGATCTGCTTCCTCATTCTCCTTGCCGTCAACATCAGCGTCTTTTGCATCTGGGTCCCAGCTCGACTCCAGATTAGCGAGACATATATCGAGATCAACGAGATTTGGGATCGATGCGAAAAGGTCATCTTTGCTATCATGGATGCTGCCCTCAACGTCTACTTTATCTATATCGTCAAGCAACGATTGGTTGCCAATGGTCTGCAGAAGTACACACGACTGTATCAGATGAACATCTTCTTGTGTGGTATTTCCATCGCTCTAGACGTAAGTGCCATCTATCCTCACTGCTTTGTTAGGTTATTAATTGCTTCCAGGTCCTGCTAATCTGCATGATGTCTCTGCCCAACGGTTTCGTGTAAGTCAACTTTATTCCAAACCGTCACTACCATTGCTAACACAAAGTAGATATATCCAGTTCCATCCCCTCGTCTACCTCCTCAAACTACACATCGAGATGAACATGGCCGACCTCATTGGAAAAGTCGTTCGAGCCAGCAACAACAACGATGCCCACGACCCAAGCTCTCGCTCTCGAACCACTGGCACATCTCGTGCACACGGCCGCTTCGGACAGACTCTTGCTAGCGCCCACCACCGAACACATATCGAACTCGGCGAGGAGGACGAATACGAACTCAAGGAGCGTGAAAAGAGTGATGGCATCAAGAAGACTGTTGTTACACAGATTGTGCACACCAACCAAAATAACAACAACAACCAAGACGACGGCGATGAATCGGCCGATGAGCAGGATCACAACGATAGAGCAGTCAGTGAAGCCAGCTCAACCAAGCATCTACATCACCAACGCAAGTATAGCGTTGTATAAGCTTTTGTCCGCCATGCATCAAAGATAAAAGCAGGCGTGTTACTTTAGCTATAAACTAGAACTTAACTTAGATTTTCTTTTAATGTGTAATGAAGCAGCCAAACGGCTCTGTTGATCTTCAGTCGCTCTGTGTTCCCCAGCGGGTCATCGTCCTGCAGACCTTAGTGCTGTGTTTGAGTTTCTTGGTGTCATTGCTAATTCGTACAACGTCGTACCAAGAAAATCCACTCGATCTTGGCTCTGAGTGCCAAGTCTAAAGGCGGGGAGGGCGATCATTCAATTCCATATTTCGGTAAGCGTCCGGCTACCCTTTGGCAAACCCGGATGGAAGGCACATGAGATAACAAGGTGCCATTTGCCCTCTTAACTACCGCTAAACCATGCTGTCACTGCTACTTCTAACTCGTTCCCTTTGCCTTTCGAGTTCACTACGCCTCTCTTCTTCTTCCTGCCCCTCCTCCGCCTTACCGGGGAACTTCTCTTGGTTTAATATGTCCCAGAACCGCCAGCTCACGATCGCGGTAATCAAGACGTGGACCTTCGTAGAGGCCCAGTTGTAGAAAGTCTCCAGCTTGTCAGAATAGCCCAGTAGTAGCGCAGTTGCCACTAGAGCAATAATGCTTGTAACAGCCATGCTCAACAGCGTCCTGCTTCCAGGTGCCTCGCTCATGCTGAACACGCCCGTGGCAAAACCTAGCGGCAGAAACACAACTGTCATGTACATGAAGCGCTTGATATCGTCGGCGCGCCGCTGCTCGAGGTCGGTGCGGATCATCTCAAGCTTCCGAGTTAGCGAGTCGTTGAAGTTGGAGATATTCGTGTGACTGCGCCGTAGGTCCTGCACGATGTGCGTGTTCTCCACATGCAGCTTCGAAATGATGGTGCGGTATTTACTCTCGTCGTTTAAAGTCCACCGCGGTCGCTCTACTTGGCGCTCTTGTTCCCTTTTCAGCCACAGCTCGATCTTGGCCAAGTTCTCGGCGATATCTTGCTCGACTGTCTGCAGCCTCTGCAGATACTCTTGACACTGTCCGCTGGTTCGGCGGAAGGCGTTATATTCCAGACCTGTTGAGGCTCTATCTCCTCCTTTTGCACGTGAGGCACCTTGTTGTACCTTGGTGTTCCTCCCTGGGGTTTCCCAAGCGTTAGACTTTGCATCTTCTAGGATCTCAACCGTATATTCGTGCATTCGGAAAACAAGCCTCTTGAATAATAGAAGTTCAAGAACCCTACGCCGTCGCCAGGGCGCCTTCCCAGCATTCCACCCGTCCCGTTGATCATTTGGAAGAAGACCTATTACATTCGGGCGGACATCATCATTATTCCACTCTTTTCGGGAGTCGCACTCTAGAAGGTGACATGTCCAGTACCGGTCAAAGAAGTCACCGTCAAACCGAAAGCTTATGGCGATTCTCGTAAGTCCTTGAAGACTTGCATTTTCGCCGAGAGAGGTGAGGGTGACCATGTATCGCCCATCTCTTGTGGTACCCTTGGGGTCAATCGCGTAGAATGAAAGGTGAAGCTCAGTTGTCCACTTGTTTTGCTCTGCTGCCGTGTCGTCTGAAAAGAATTTGTCGTACGAAATGTGTTTTGTGAAGAAGCTCAGCATCGAAAATGTTTCGCTGGGAGTCTGGCTGTAGACTCTGTTGGCTCGTGGATCTGTAGCAAACAGGGCACAGAATCTCTTCTTTGCCTTCCTCGGCACCCTTTTCTTGTGCATCAGGTCCTTAAGGTCAGTATGTTCAAATACAGGCTTCATCATGCTGTGCAAATCTGGCGGCTCCCTCTTCCCGGCCTTGGATCGAGGGACGTCAACTACTGCTCCTAGCAGTTCGAGAACAGGCCCATTGTACCCCACTGTCTTCTCTAGCAATAGTCAAATCCAACTCTTCGTAATCGAAGATCGGTTCGCCCAGTTCCCACCACTTGACTTTGTTTTTCCCGTAGGTAAAAAAGTCAGGTTCATCATAAAGCCATTCATCCGAGAGCTCTACAATGTTGATCCGATCCACGACGTTGTTGAAAGGGAAGCTGTGCTTCATGGTGTCAGCTCTCGGGTTGGTAGAGCCTTTTGTGCCACTTTGGGCCTCTAGGAGTCCTTTGAGAGACACCCAGAACTCGGCGTCGAGGTGGCTAGGATTCACTATTGGCCTCTGAGCGGTGGAAGGATCTACAGTGCTGACAGACTGTGAGTACTTCCAGAGAATATATGGAATTTCAAAAGTGATCCCCCAATACGTATCTCGCATTAGCTCGTCGTCATAGATGATCGGCTCACGGTTGGCATCGAGCTGCCCCGGAAACAAACCGCCAGACCAGGTGCTCTGGAGTAGAACTGAAATGGCGTGTTTACGCATCTCTTCTGCGGGGCGTAAATTCATACGTCTCCCTTTCTGGGCCATGATCACCGATAGTGCGAACCGTAATGGCTCATCCCATGCTGTGTCCTCGTTGTCTTCATGGCGTGGCTAACAGTCTATGAGGTTCCTCCAGACTTCAATCTTATCCTGCCAGATATCGTCGCTTTTGGTCGTTCCTGGTTTGTCGAACAGTCCTAGGTCCATGGCGTGAAACAACGAAGCATCCTTGGCGCGGAGGAGAAATCGGATGTGGGCCGGGCTGCGGGACACGGCAAGCATGCGTTTCTTTGAGATGGGGTTTTCAGTAGTGGATCTCTTCAAAATCTGGTTCTGAAACTGACTAGAGAGATACTTCCTCTTATCACGTTTCTTTCTGGCTTTGCGGGTGTCTTGGCGTTCCGTGTTCTCCTCGTTCCTTTCGCCCTGACTCTCGCTCTCGGACCGAATCTCTACAGAGAGTTGGGGCTTAAGGCCTAGCCTCTCGGCCGACTCTATTGCCCTCCAGATGAGAACATGATCTGTCAGGTAGAAGTTATTGGTGGTATCGTTTCTGTATGAAGGAAATGCGAATCGTCCCAGTTTGTTTCTCTGGTCAAGCTCTTTAATCCAAGTGTTCACAGCTACACCCGCGGCTTCCTTCGGGACCTCCCACTCCTTTTCCAGGGCAAGAAAGTCTCCGGCTTTGATAAGCTGGAAGGGGTCGTCAACTAGAGATTTGGGAGGGAGCCACACGCCATCTTCCCATCCCTTGATCTCCTTGCCAGTGACCCAGGTATGGGGACAAGAAGGGTTCTGGGATAAGTTTCGATATTTCTCTCCGAAAACCCATTTCAAATGGCCATTGCAGACCTTAATTATACGTTTGGCCATTGTGCAACTGTAGCATTCACCACTTGGGCGATCATGTGGCCTGTGTGAGTTGAACTGTTCCAGCGCCAAGAGCAAAATCTTGAAACAATAGCTTTACAACTGTTAGCGAGCGTAATGAAGATTTAGGAATCTCTAGGCCTACAAGCTTGCTGCCGTGGCGATTCGATGGTCGTCAACATCCCCACAGGTCAAGGCATAAGCCGGATCCCGGGTGGTGTCGTCCTTCGCAAAGACAGGAATACTGCAGACCGATAGTATGTGCTCCATATTTCGTCTCAACACTTTGTCCAGGTCAGTATTCCCGGTAAAGTCAGTCTCTTCGAATAGATCTTCTTCAACCCGTTTTGTTGCATCTGTAACTGTACTGGGCTCGGGATGACGTTGAGGGGATCCTTCTTGAAAGATATCCAAGATATAGACGAAGGTAACCTTGAAACAGGTGTTTGTCTGCCTCTGTTGCAAAACATCGCTGTTCCACACTATCTTGTAGGCTGTTGTATTGTCTTTCTGGACGCCATTTTCGCCATCATTCGTCTCGTCGTCTTGCTTGTCATCCTCCTTGAAAGTGAGAAATGCACCATCATGATAAGCATAGATAAACAGAGACACATCTTCATTGCCGTTTCCCTCCCTTTTATGCAGTCGTCTGATACATCGCCCCTCATCCAACACCTTGGTTTCATAGTTCTTATCTCCCACGTCGTGCTCGTTGAAGGTGTTGTGGTTATTAAAGAATTCGAGTTGACGAACAAAGACGTCGGTAAGTCGCTTCATATTTGGTGGCTGACTTTCCTTGAACTCATAGGTTTGATATACCGCGCCTTCAGAGGCCACATACTGTATACTGACGGGGCAATCGCTTCCCTTGGTTTTGAAAAATGGCCACCGATTACGAATATACTCTGGCGACATTACCTCGGTTGTGTGATCCATGCAGCTGACCTCAGGGTCGATACCTCTATTCTGCTCATGGCCATTGGCCAAGGAAAAAAATGCCGTAATGCGTTCAAAAACGCAGTAAGGCTCCGGGATAGATGAGTGGTCCACGCAGTAGCCGAATTCCTCGCCTTTGAAGTGCCGACTCAGTCGCAGCAGACGTCCAGATGCGCTTACACTGGCAGTGACGCCGTCATCTCCAAAGGAGTAGATTGAATTTCTACTTTGTGTTGCCATGTGAAGTCAAGGAGATGAGTGTGATCACAGGATAGTTGATGGGAATCTGAAGTAGACAAATTCCCATGGACCATGACGCGGACAATGCGGCCTTAAATGATTGCACAGCCGGAGGTTCAAAGATGTAATTCTGGTTATGTCTAGAGCCAGGATGATTGCGCGCAAGGCCCTTCAAAGTTGCACTCAAAGTGGAAGTATTGGTGCCAAGACATGTAAGTTTTCAGCTGGACGTACACACCATTTTGTCTTATGACACACAAGCTGCTCACTCGAGTCTGGTTCCAAGGTAGCCCTGAAAGACGGAAGGAAGGGATAAATGAAGCAAAGGCTCCCTGTTCAAGATGTGCCCATATCCAACTTAATACCGCTGCTTTTCAATCTACTTTATTGTTTGACAGGATCAAGTAGGCGCTATATCTATACCATTTGTGATACTCAATAGCAGCAATACTCTGCTCAGAATGAGCTCTCGCATCATATTCAGCCCCGCGTATCCCCTGTCGTCACATGGTGGTCAGACAATTCTTACTGGGCACATATGCATTGCCTCACAGGGGTCTGTTTCCCAAATCATTAAATAATGGTGGTAAGACTCGACCAAGCAAGTACCCATGCCAATAGTATCTTGTCAATTGAATAGCTGAAGACCGGCCACACCGGTCAGACTGTTTTGGCAGGGGAACATCAACGGCAATACATGCCTGATTTATAGGTTTCTGCTCAGGCTGTGCTGGGTTTGGGCAAGCAAAGTATCCCTTTCGTGTACAGCAAGAATGAGATGTCTAAAACAAGTATCCTCCAAATACAATTGGCTACATACAGTCACCACCTGACAACAGCTAGTCTAGACCCCTATCCAGAGTATTACACATCTGATTGGCCTCACCGCCCTCGCGGACACCACTCATCTACACAATCATCGACTCCTCAGTGCCACTGAAGGGTACAATCTTACCCCATACCATATTCAGTTTCTATTTTTCATTAAGAACCTCAAAGAAGATACCACCAATAGCATTCATTCCGTTCATCATTTCCATCGGATCTTCAGATACCATAAAACCCATTATCTGCGGAGCAAGATAGCACTCGACCTGCTTGTAGAGCCAATCTAAGTCCTCTTGAGATGCAGGATCCAGCTGGAGATCATTGTCATTACTGCCATCCGTGTCAGGTTCCACAACAAAGTCCAAACCATCTGACTCGAACATTTGGTTGTTGTATTTCAAGTTGCGAGCGCGCAAGCGACGGTTGCTCTCTGTCTCTGGTCCAGATCCATGGCAGATGCGAAGACGAGTGCTGTTGTTGCTGCTCTCCATGATAGAGAAGTGCATATCTTTTCAGTTGACAGTCATCCCAAAGACGGGGATGGGGTCAATAACCTCACGCTTCCCGATACCGTATGGCATAGAGTCATCCCACTCGCCAATGTGACGGACCTTTGTGTTGAAGCCGTTCGAGAGGACGTTCTCTCATCACGCTTAATCACGTCGTTGAAGAGAATAACGCCAGGATCAAAGATTTGGCCGCCAATCAGGATGATGCCATGGATCGCAACCCCCACGGAAACTGTACTGGCGACGTCACCGAAGACGCATTTGACGCCGAACTTAGTATCTTCTCCCTCGGAGTAATCACGACAGTCGTCGACGACGCCCCAAAGAGAGTAACCGAAATTGGCAACAGCAACAGTTTTCAGAAGGAGGGTGCTGTGCCTACGGAAAAAGCTGGGCACAGGGTGAAGTTGTCTGACCTCAATGTCCTTTACATCTCACGTATCTGTATGTGGTGGTCAGAAAATGGTTTGTTGGCAGTATCTCGTAGGTGACTTACCGCATGTGCAAGAGCATTGTTTGGTGTAAGGTTGGCGGGCAAATCAATGGCCTTGGCAGAGAGGTTATAGTCAGAAGAAATAGACATTTCGGGCCCAGCTACCAGTGTCACACCTCGCAAAGGCATAAAGACACCAGCACTCGGGAGGACATTCCAAGTGAAAAGAAGAGCTAGGCCCAAATAGCTGATCCGAAGCCAGCGTTGAAACTGACGCAGCTCATCCGAAGAGCGGCCATTTTCGATGTACGTGGATGTCTTGTACATGGAGATTTTTAAAGAAGAGAGATCGTACTGAATTGTATCTTCGATATGTGGATTGAAGGTGTTTGAGTGCATTGAAAGCCTATGTTGAATGTTGACACGATCATCTTTATAGCTTTTTAGACCAAGTACACTGCAACTATGAAACCTACTTATCCAGCCTTTCTCCAGTTGATTACCGGTTGAGTATGCAGCTCCAGTCCCAAGTTCAACTATCTGGAAGGTGTCTCATGATGTGTTATGCAGGACGGTACACCCTCAAGCTACAAGAAATGCGATCCTTCTCGTGTTGATGCGAGAAAGGCACGAAAAGTATGAACTTGATGACGAATGCAGGTATGGAAAGCACATACACTACAGACATCCTCGATATGGAGGAATTCACATAACTTCATTTGTCTCAGGCTCCTTGGATTCGATAGCGGTTGGCTGGATAATGATATGATATGTTCTGCACGTTGGGCATGTGGACAGTTTCAGCCACAGTAGCGAGCAAGGTCAAAGTTAGAAATTGTGAACATCTTGCTAAAAATACTGTGCCCGGGTGTCTTCCTTGATAGGTTATCCTGGTAGCCAAGCAGGACCGGTGAGTCCGAATTTGAAGCATTGCGCATGCGACTTGCACTTTTATACTATGATATGACCCAGATAACTGCATACCCATCACGGGCACTAGGGATCACTGTAGGTACCCGTCTCGCTTAAGATTAACGAAATAGTACCTGGATTAGCACCATGATCCGTGGATGAGTCTCGAGATGTAGCGGAAGGCCCCCAAAGGATCCCATACCCTGTCGTCTGACCAACATGTACGGGCTACCTACCTCGAGAGGAGAAAATGCATCATACTCGCTCACACCAACATCCATAGATCTCGAGTTCAGTGTTTTATTCCCCCACCTTGCATACCTATCTCTGTGGCCAACGCATGTTTGCTAATTAGCTTGACAATTGGGCTAATTTTGGCCTTACTTGGGGCCCATGTCTATGTAATGCATGTTTGCTGCTGACCAAAAGCGAGACAGCGATACAATCACGTGCCAAAAGTCTGGAATCGCCCAACTAGACCCCGCATTTCACATCAGTGTAATCAAACCATCGCAATAACTTCAATCAGCAGTATTGAGGTCAGAAATAATGTCAGAAAAGCCGTCTTTTGGCCCTGAGATAAGCGCAGATCGTGAATTTAATCATGAGTTCACTCCCGAGCAAAGAGCAGCAATAATGGCAGAGTTACATGCCGGCAAAAGTCAGAGGGTTGTTGCGGATAACTTTAATACCACCCAAGGCACCATCTCCAAGACCAAGAAACGTTAGTCACAACACCACAACCTGGGCTCACAGCCTCGAAAAGGGCGTCCAAAAAAACTCACGGCTCTACAGATCATAAGGATTAATTCATATGTCAATCGGCATCGCTAGATCAGCTGGAATAACGTTCTTTTGGAACTCGATCTGGATGTCTCAATCCGCACCTTAAAACGCCGTCTGTAGAGCCATTGGCGTCGCAAATGGAGGTCAAAACGACGAATTGAACTGTCAGAAGAAGACGCAAAAGCTCGGCTTAAATATAGTCAATTTTGGCTGCGTCACCTCGAGGAATACATACAGGTCAGCCAGTCATAGATATACCCTTCATATACTGATTTTGGCGTATAGATTTGCTTCACCGACGAAGTCACTGTACAGAATATACCGAACAACCCCGACGGCTGGGTCTTTCGCCGACCTGATGAGCGGTATAGGAAGGACTTAGTGAACATTCAGTCTCATGGAAAGGCCCGTCAGTCGATTATGTTCTGGGGAGGAATAACGAGAAATAAGAGGTCATATTTGATCCCTATGACGAGGGATTTAACGGCCGATAGGAACGGTTACTCAAGCTGGAGTTATTATAAGGCACTTACAGAAGGGCTCCTTCCTTTTCTCGATGAATTCGTCCAATTTCAACAAGATAACGCCCATGTACATACCGCACAAGCTTCAATGGATTGGTTACTCTTACACGGCATTATTCCTATCAATTGGCCTACACATTCCCCTGATTTAAACCCCATTGAGCATATTTAGAAGGCTCTGAAGGCCAAATTACAAAGAATTCACCCTAAATTCACTAAGTTAGGCAAAAGCGAGGCTCATAGGAAATTGCTAATCAAATGGATCCAAGAAGCGTGGGAGGCCTTGCCAGAACGCCTGATTTTGAAGCTTACATCTTCGGCCGCCAACAGACTTCGCGCCTGTAAGCGCGCACACGGTTGGTATACGAAATATTAATCTACAGACTTAGGGCTTTATTTTGATATATAAATCAATTTAATTGGATTTTTATTTATATCGCGATGCCAAGTGTTGAACCTGATGGTGTTGGTGGGGGTCCACGTGATTCCAGACTTTTGGCCTGTAATTTTATGCAATACAACATAAACAGGCCAAGGTCTGCCTAATCAATAAAACATCCGTTGAACCATTCTCGGCCATCTCATTCTTTACTTCCTTCAAACTCATCTCCCACAAAGCTACTTTCAATCAGCTCCAATGCCGCTGACCTCAGCCGGTGTCATACCGAGACACACTTTGGTGCTGCTGGTCCTAATCGGCACTCAGCAGATCCTCGGTGTAATCATTATGTGGGATGTTGTGACCGGGTGGGAGGGTTGGAGTCAAGAGACCGGGTCAAACAAGCGATGGATTATCCACGGGCCGATTCAGGCTGTTTTTGTTGCTGTGAGCGTTACCATATTTCTCAAAGGGCGGTTTCAGTTTAAGAAGAAGCCCTGAATCTACCATATGCCCTTCTGCATTCTGTAGTATGACGGTATCACGTGTCTGCGGATATTCTATTGAAGGAATGGTTGCCCAACACATTTTTCTTATTTATCCTTGCTCTCTTCCTAGATTACTATATCCTCAATCGGGTATGTCTCGTTGGACGCATCTACATAGTGTCTATCAAGATGATCATGGAACTGCCCATGCACACGTCGAGCCAGCGACGTCGTGATGCTCCTGCTCAGCAGCTCAGGTGTCTTTTCCTTATGCTTCCAATTATGACTGACGAATACGCCCTAGCATTCACATTTCCCATCGGCCGAGAACTCGTTGCCATTGGCGTGATTACATGGTATACTCTTGACATCGTGTGTTCTATTGAACTCGTAGCGAATGTAATAAGAAAAGGCACTCTGCTCGTGTGCCCACTTGAAGTTCCAAGCCTCACATCCTGGTATGCTTCTCGGGCAGTCTTCCCATCTGTCGAACATCTTTTGCGTACGTTCGCTGGCTTGTGCGATTGTAAAGCCTGTGTTGAGGATGAGGTTCCCCTTCGGGTCATAATCCCTTTCGGGTCATAATCCCCTTCCCAGTCAAGATCGTAAGCCATCGCGATTAGGGTTTCTGGAGTAATGTCCCATAGGTTCATAAGCCACTCCAAGGGGAGGTCGAGATGTATAAAGACAGCGTCCGAGTCTAGCGAGACGACGAAATCGTGCGTCTTGAGGGCTTCCTTGATAACTGCAAACTTGACCCAAGTGCCGTGACGGTCTGGGTACTCGGCTGCGCGTATCAAACGGTAATCGTAGCCGTGAATCATAGCTGTTGAACACGATTTACTTTAGCAAAGCACTGAAGGGGCTACAACCAGCCTTACCATATATATAGTGGTTCATGTGACCTGCAGTCCGCCCGGGCAGTGTTGACCAAAGCGGAGGGAATCCATGCAGCATCGTGTTCTCTCGCTCTGGACCAATTCGAGTATCTGCATCGATAAGGACAACTCGTTTTCCAAGCGGCTTCTTCCACCGCATCTGCTCGGTGGGTACTTCGAAGCGCTCTCCCCTGTCGGCAACAAACACTCTATCTGTGATGGGGTGTACCAGCGGCTTCCAGAGCTCAGTCAGTAGTTCAGGGAGCCCTAGGCTTCCTGTCATCGTTGTATTCTGATTATATGTTTCTGCATTAGGTTTCTTATGGCAGTTGGAACTGATGATGTCCGCGGTGGGAGTCGTGGAGGAGGCTTTCTGCATGACACATACTTATCAGTATCACTAGCGTAGAATCAAGCCAAGTCAAACAACTATCAGACTTACTGCAGAGTGTATGATGTATAGGAAAAGTAAAAGAAGGCGAGGAAAGCAGTGAAACTTGCTATAGTACAAATCCATATTATGCGCCTAGAACTTTGCAAGAGTCTCATTCTACCTACCTTCTGGGATTCACGAAACATGGGAAGCATTGTCGAAGATTAGAGAAAGGAAACGAAGAAGAAAACAGAAACGGGGGCTGATGCCGGTGGCAGGTTTTGCGTGGTAATAAAGAGGGCAGTTAAGCATAAAGCCATGGCTCGGCGGTTTCCGGAAAAATTCGAGGCCCCCGTCGATCACACACAGGCCTATAGCACCTAGATGAACCACTGATAAGCATTTCGTATGATTCCCACAATTTAGCTGAGCTTATACCCTATGGCATGTTGGCTCATGATAGAACTCAGGTGGGACACTATTTGCTAATACGAAGAGTTAATTTCCAATTATTCTGAGACATAGTTTAGACTAATATAAATCTTCGAGGACGACTCTTGATCCTGCCATACGAATGGGAAAGCGGGACTGTCATCATCGCAGGGTCGTATGATAGCAGCACTGCCTCAGCGTCAGAACCCGGCATAATATGATCGAGCAACGTCATCGGTGGATTTCCTGTGTGCATACATTATTTTCAATTTCTGAACCTATATAAAAATCCTCTTTTTAGATCAAGATGTATTGTAATGGGTGTCTCGCAATGTGACAGCCAGCAGGTGATTAGAACAAGGTCCTGACCTCCACACCCAAGGTCGGATCGCGCCGAATCAAGGCTGATAGGATCAGCTCAATGGATGTGGTAAGCCACTGCGAGGCCCTTGCTTCTAGCTTGTTCCAGTCCCGGTCTGGGAAGCTGATTTCTCGGTTATGGGGCTAAACTGAGCTACTCAGGACGATCCATTGGTTGATGCAGGGTGTAAGAAGATTGTCGAATGTTTCGAGCCTAAATAAGGCAGTAAGCCATTACGTTCAACTGTGTAAGCCAGTCTTTGGGTCCCGTAAGGTACCCCTTTTGTTCAGCAGAATTCTAATTTGAATGGATAATGGGCAGAACAAGTCTGGGCCTATTCGATCGTAGCGCCTGATGTAGCTTAGTGCTTATTTGTCTCGCATTCAACATTGAGGAATATGCACTGCCTCCCCCTAACAGGTAAGTAAGTTAAACAACCAACAAGCCCAGGAGGTAAGTGATGGAATCTTTTGCTATTATATTTTACCTACTCCTATTAATATAGACCTTCAGAGGCAAGGCTTCGTAATTGTTGTTCTATCAGTGGTACAGTGTTCACGAATCATGATCTTTGACTTGTGGTCCCTTGTTTCACCGACTGAAACATCTTCAAGTCAATGCACAAAGCGAATGTAATGTACGTAGTGAATGCTTCGGATCTATATAACCATATAGACTCGCCCCTTCACCCTTCGAGCCTCAAACTGTTTAAACTTATTCTTATTAGAAGAACAAACCACCACAGCCTTATTCAACTGAGTCAAACATGACCAACTTCTATGACGAAACTATCCCAGACAGCCTTGTCTTCTCTCACGCTCCAGAATGTCGCACCCGAAGGGAGGCTTCACGTGAATACCTGCGTCGCACCCATTTTGCCGAGTTACAGCCTGCTGGTCACATGTCCAGAGAGATATTGCACCAAATAGAGCATCCGTTCGCTATGGGATCGGTTATAGACAGACAGGTTATCCTCCAGCCAGATGGTACTGTCCGCAAATCTGTCAGAATCGGGAAATCCAATTTAGATACCGAGAGACACAACCTCGACTTGATTGCCACAGAAACATCGGTTCCAGTTCCTAAAGCCCACCAATATTATACATCGGCCGAATTTGAACATCTCGTCATGGATAAGATGGCTGGGATCACACTGGAAAAGGCCTGGCCAACACTTTCTCATCCCGAACGTAAGGATATTGCCGACCAAGTGGTGTCGCTAGTCCAAAAACTGCGGAGCTTAAAGTCTCCTTGTATTGACGCGGCCCTACTGTTTCGAAAGCCTCTTCGAGCTGGACTTCGAAACTCGACAGATCTCAACATGGAAAGAATCAAACCCTATTTATCAAATGAGCACATCGTTTCGTACATTAAGAAAAGGTGCGCAGTCATGGATGGGCAGCCGAACGTCTTCACACATGGGGATCTAGACGGGTCAAACATACTGGTAGCCGACAAACGAGTGTGTGGAATCATCGACTTGGAATGCAGTGGTTTCTTCCCACCTTACTGGGAGTGGATCATGGTCAAGAGAATGTCGCATAGGGCTCCCAAGAATTCCTGGTTTGACCTCCTCGAAAAGAGGTTGGCCAAAGAAAGTCCTTCCGGTTAGGAGGGAACGTGGGAAGTGGAACAGCTTATAGCGGCCCTGGACAAGTTTTCACATTCGCCTTTGAGTCCGGAAGATCGGGAACTGGATCGGAAAAATGGTTGGGCAGAGGTTGTAAGAATTCTGGGTCCAGGTGTTGGAGATCCGCCTCCTGTTTCGTATACACAGGCAGCTGAACATCCTTATTGGCTTGTGGAGAGGGCAAAGGAATAACGCTGACTTAGAAGAACGCTGAGGCTAGATAATAAGCAATCATTTCAATCGATAATTAAAACTTCAGCCTTGCCAGGCCGTAGTATAAGTAACCAGTCATCTATGAGTACATACTTGGTTGCTTCGCTTGTCATTTGAGTCAGCACTCAGCGCAAAGTCATATCATCATCGCAAGTATAACAAAGAGTCACCAGTCACAATTGCCAACCAGTGATTTATTGCGTGATTGCCACGCTAACACCTTGTATCATGTACCATGTAGAAGGTAATGGAAGACTCTTGGTGTCGGTTAACGGATCATTGGACATGCCTGATGCCCTTTGAAGTCTTCCACAGCTCTCACATGGCCAATTACTGTCAGTTGGATTGTTCCAGTTCACAAATAGCCTGATAGCAATTGCATGGGGGCCAAGTCTCATCACAGGCCCTGCTCACGAATCAAACCCGAGTGCAGGAGGAAGGCCGAACGCGCCAAGTGGAAAAAGTCCATCATAGGTGCAACCCTCTCGGTGACAGGTCCTCTAATAGGCCTGCTCCCTGTATGTAACCCTGTAACCGACGAGTGAGGTTTGTCAGTACGATGAAGTGGGTGTTGCTGTTGCCTAGAGCCTCGCCCGGTGGAATAAAGTGCAGGACCAACAACCAACAGTCAACCACCAACAATCAGCAAAGATGTGCTCGTATGAGCATTTTGGTAGGCAGTAGAAGGAACATAAAGGGCTTTGTTTTCTCAGAAATTATCGGAATCATTATCCTCAATCATCCATTCCATTAACTCGACTCTACTCACCATCGGCGTTCATCACCCCTCTCTCCGTATCACATCGCCACTTGCAAACGACAATGGCAACAGCTCACATTATGACTGTCTCGGCCATCCATGGGCTTCAGGCTCCCCTCACAAAGGACGACATGGAGTTAGCCAACACTTTGTACGTTTACGTTCGATTCCTTTCTGCTCGAACCTCATATTGACTGAACGCTCTTTGCTACAGGTGCAATGAGCTTCCTCGAATGGCTAGCGACATCTTCCTCGACCGAGACCACATCAAGAACCTTTCCGTCATTATTGCTCAACGCCAGATGACTGGGAAGTTCGCAATCGAGCTACTCCATAAACATGAGGACACTCCGACTGGGCAGGTCAAACTCGAGGTAGACCTCAACACCATGCCCATCGAGATCATCAAGCCTGTCCTCGACGAAATCGTTGACCCGAGCCAGCTCCCCGGAGCGCTCCAGGACTTGGTTGGAAAGTGGATGTAGCCTGTCCAGTTCGACTCTCTTGACCTGAGCGACGTCCACGCCATTGCCTTCAAGCTCGACGCCAAGGGTAACTGTTTAGTCCCCTGCGAGTTCGCAGAAGGCCCAATTCCTATGTCCAGGGGTGGCTCGACCGTCAAGATTACCATGAACGCATTTGTTGACTTTGTGAACGATTTCGTGGACTACATCAGAAAGAATAACCTGGCGGATGTGTTTGGTCTTCACTATTTGGGAACTGCCAACGAAGACGCCCATGCCACCTCCTCTGCTGCCGAATTCGAGTTGAGCAAGCATGGAACTATTACGCTACCCGAATCCCTTGTAGGGGATGTAAAACTCTTTCCAATCAACTGGCCCGGTGCTAAATGGGGTAGTGATGGCAACCCTACTGACTCTCAGCCTCCGCCGGGCCAAAGTTGGGCTGAGAGCACTGTTGGTGGGAAAAAGACTCACCGAGTCTTTGCCGGTTAAGCACAAGACGAATGTGCTCTGACTCTTCGTCAGCAGATCCCACAGGCCCAGACATGAATTCCAGCTTAACAGTGGGGGAAGTTACTGATTTATTGTTTCACATCCCCGTAGTCACTTCAACAGTGCTACCTTTCATAATTTCATCTACGCCGTCGTTCTTTAATTGGGCTCACAAAGTCGTGGGTGAGTTGAAGGATTCGGTCGGTTTTCATATTATTTTAATTACAATCGAAAGGTTTTCTGCTACTCTAGGTACTGAACGACCCACGATCACCTCGTTAAATCAGATACGTGCAGCTTGATATATTCACTCCCTATTTCCTTTTGGTCTGTGATTAGCATTGTTTAGGTCGGCTACAAATATTAGACGTAAGCGCCCGCCACAGTTTCAACGTTCAAGCCACCATTGCCAAAAGTGTGTCGTACGATGCCATAGGTAAGCATATAAAAGAGTACCTCCGCTCCATTGAAATCCAAGCCAGCTCTTTTCTTAGCCTTTACCGCCCTTTGCAATCACCTCTCCGTCGCCATGGAGGACATTTCCCGGTATGCAGCGAATCCGGAGGCTTATGACGCACTGTCAGCCTACCAGATTGCCATGTTCTTCAAGAACCACGGACTCAAACAGAGTGAAACCGATCAATTTGCAGCTAAGCTTTTAGGCGCTCCCGTCTTCCCCATAGTAGTCCAAGGCGCGACGAGCTATACCGTGTCGAGCGACAAAGCAAACCAGGCAGTTCAATTTCGAGAGTCACAGCTACCGGTACACCACATTGATCTCGCACGGCAACTATACGGCAAATTTGTCCCTGGGTGCAAGTTCGAAGGCATGCTTGGCCCCGTCCATGTCTATGTTGCAGATCTTGTACCAGGGCCGGCTTTTTGTCGCGTCAAAAGAGATTACTTTTCAACCACTCCTCCAATGGAAGAACGTCTTGAAGCAGACGGTGCAAGACTTTGCAAGGTACCATGCCCAGCATCCCGTACTCTAACGTGTTTGGGTATCTAACGAGGAAATTTACTCAGATTCTTTGCATCAGCATGGATTAATGAAAGTGCCCATGCATTGAAGGCATCTCCGGGGTTACTGGACGAGTATTCTACCGAGGCTTTTCCAAACCGGGTATCCCGTTGTTCTCCAACATGATGACCTTTTGGTATGAAACCCAGTGCTCTTTTGGTTCCGAGAATGGTATTTCCACAATGGTCATTTCTACTGTTGGGACGTGATAGTGTCCTATTGCAATCAAGTCTGAGTATCCGCTTCTGACACTTTTGTCCAGGACAACAACATCCATGTGGATGAGGCCACTGGTCACATCGCAGGTTAGTAGTCCGCCGAGGATCCCCTTCCACCACAGCCTCGAGTCACCCTAAAGATATGGAACTAATTGTATTGTCACAGGCATAATTGATTGGGATGGTCCATTAATTGCCCCGTTTGGGGTATCTCTTGCCAGCATGGAGATCGTCCTAGGTATCCAGAATAGAACCGATTGGCACTTTCACCCCAACCATCGTAGCCTTCGGCAGCTATTTTGGGATACCTTCAACGCTGCAACTGGTCCTATTTTGGACGAAGATCGATATTCGATAAAAGTTGCAAGGCTATTTGGACTGTTTCGAAATCATGGCTATGAGGAGAAGGAATATGCCGTTTCCTATCTTTCGGCTCTGTGTCTGCTCGACTAGTTGTCCGTAACTTGAATGTATTACCCAGCTATATACGCACATGCACATGCTCTGAGTGGCCGTGGGGAACAATTGTTGGCCAGGAGTTACATAAAGCATAATGCAAGGTAGCGCAAATGCAATTGGAATTCTTGGGGGCATGTCTGAACTCTGTGCCGCCCCTGGGCCCAACAATGGGACTACAAGCACTTTGACCCTTACCCAAGAAATAGGCTACAGCATTTGCGAATGGTTATTGTTTGCAGTATTCAGAAGCAAGATTCGCCACCCGCATCGATGCCCAAGATGTTATTAATTCTTGGCAGAGCGGGTCATTGTTGCACCCCCTTGTCGTGTAAGTATGGTCAAGGGTGTGACCAAACACCTACAACTTTCTACTTCACTACGGCCGTCCAACATCGAATCAAGCTGGAGGCTGTAGACAAACTATTGACTCTTCAAAGGCCTCAGAATACCCCTGGCGAGCTATAGGACTTCAAGCTACAGCCGTCACTGTATATACAGAATAATATGGTAGACGGGGAAAGTGTTGAGCGAGGTGACACAATATTGTGTTGGTCAGCATTGGGCGCACAATGAAACAAGTGGCTGAGCGGGGTAACCCTAATAGCTCAATAGATAGACAAGGCTCGGGGAGAAACGGACGCAAGATGTTGGAGGGAAGAGATAACAGGCCGACTGCTGGCTTAGCATGACCCGGTTGTGAGCCGAGCGTTGGCGTGCTTAAGCGAAATGTTTACAGGGGGACTAAAGAAACATCACAACAACAAGCATATTGAAGCAATAAAAATGAGGCTACGTAGCGCGGTGGTGGCAGATGCCTTGGTTTTGACGTTGAAGATGACCACAATGGCTCCAAAAGACACTGTTTATAATCATGCAGAATTGACTGAGAAACTGATCGAGAACTTGAAAAACAGACTTGCATAATGGTTGAAGAACAAGACTTTAACTATAGGAAATCTGTCAAGAGGTAGAGTTAACTAAAAAGGAAATGGAAAGCCATGTAGGAAAGAATGAAAAAGGAAGCCCGAGAGGCGTGGAGCCCAACCCTAGTAGATCAGGCTCATCGTTCAACAAGTAGAAAAATCATAATGAGCGAGGAAAAGAACGATACTGCCAACAAAATATTCATCTCCTTCCAGCAATACCCTAGTGATACACACAACACTCGATCCACCACCGACACCGGCACCCCAGCCGTATACCTCCAGACTCAACCCCTGGACCTCTGTATCAGCCACCAGCCCACTAGTACTGGTACAGACCTGAACCAATCAAAGCAGAAGGTGCCAGGTGAGCTGCTACAGGGTTCAAGGAGCCAAAACGTTCAAAGATGGCCGCCAGAGAGTTGTGCGCCGGCTGCAAACCACCATCAACCCATCCACCGAGGAACGATGTGCAGTCACTGTTGATAAGAACTCGAGAGCTCGAGGTGTCGTTGAGTTTCTGGTAATCGTAAAAGAGCGAGTCGATGAGCTTGTCCTGTCCTGGAAGACCGAGGGAGAATGCGCCGTACGTGTACTTCTCCAGGGGCCAGTGAACCAGGTAAACATCGTCGCCCGTGACAGGTTCAAGGTTATCGGCGTAGTCGGGGTAGCTACTGTCTCGCATGATTCTAGCAATCTGTTCTTTGAGAATGGCGAGAAGTTCCTGAGGATCAGAAATAGCCAGGATTTCTTGCGAGAGGTCTTCCCAAGCATAGGTGAGAAGAACCATGCCGTAGTCTGGATGTCCGTAGTCAAGAGTGTACGCCTGCGGAAGGTCTGTGTCGGAGAGGATAACACGGGGGAAGTCAGAAGGCTGGTTCTCCCAGAACTTCTTGGTGCGAACATAGAGCTTGGAAGAGGCAGTCATGTGAAGGTCAGTGATACCACGATTGACCGCACCAGACATGATGGGGTTGTTGGTTGTAGTTGAGACCGGGGCCAGAGCGTAGTTCATAGCTCGGCTGGACGTACCAACAATGGCAAGATCATACTCGACAATATCAAGATCATCCTCGTCGTCGTCGTTGGCCGGTGTCTCCTGGATTTTCACAATGTCTTCACCACCATCTCCACCGCTGACGATCTTGGCAACAGTGCTGAACTTGGTCTTGACGCCCAGATCAGTGGCCGCTTCCCAGATGGTTGTAGCCAGGTCCTTGATACCAGTTGGCTGCACGCCCTTGTCGGTGATCTTGGCAAAGATAGACTGGTCTGACTCGAGACCATTGACGATGAGACGGAAAATGGAGTTGAAGCCGGCCGAGTAGACAGCACCGAAGCCGCCAGAGCCAACACCGAGAGTGCCGAAACGCTCAAAGTCATCTTCAGTCCAGACCTGGCCGCCTGGCACGTCCCACTCGTGATCAGTTCCAAAGATGCGCTGCAGCGCGGTATAGAAGCTGTCGTTGCCAAACTCATCCAGGTACTTCTGCCACTCAGGGACGACCCTTTCACGCGTCTGCGTGTCATTTGAAGTAAGCCATTGCCCGAGCTGGGCAGCTGGAGCAATGGTTGTACTGCCACCAGTCAGACCCTTCCCGATGAGCTCATTCCAGCCATTGCTGACTGTTTCGAAGCCCTTCACGGTGACGTTCTGGCTGGCCCATGAACTGGCCACCTCCTGGTAAAAGACGATAGTAGGGACTTTGCCAGGGTCAGGGAAGTTTTGGATAAAGGTGTAATTGAAGGCATTGGCGTAGTAGTAGAGCAGATCCTCAGACGGAGGGAATCTCATCGCTCCCATCTCAGCAACGTTGACATCATCAGGTGTGCTGAGAGATCGCAGACGACCGCCGACATCCTCGGTGGCTTCGATGATTGTAACATCAGCACCGGCCTTGGCGAGGTTGAAAGCGAGAACCACGTTGGTGATACCACCACCGACGAGAGCGATGGAAAGGTTGGAGGGTAGAGTGCCAAGGGGCTCATCGATACCACCAGCAGCCTGGTTCCAAGCCGAGTAGACAATATGGGGAGTGTCAACCCAGGCCTGGGGGCGAACCTGCTGTACGTTCACGCCGGAGGACTGCCTTTTGACGAGGTTATCATCGTGCGAGAGCTTTGCAGAGATGGTGCGGTCCTTTTTGTGACCTTTGGAGGTGTTTCTCTTCTTGTTGAAGTTGAAGAAGCGCATCTTGGAAAATGATAGGAGTTTGATAGCGAGAGAATGTAGTGAATGAGAGTGTTTGCGAGGACTGAGTGATTGAATTACAACAAGTGCTGGCTTCGACACAGCTTATATACTCCATCAGTCATTATGGTTACTTGGCAAACATAGCGATACTTCACTTCACAAAGAACATATTCCTAGTCCAATCAGTAATCCAGCCATATTGGACTGATACTTGCAAGGAGCGTGTACGAGATAGCTAGGGTACACGTCTTCCTGTCGTGGGGGTTCCAGATAGGAATACCAGACTACGCCACACGCTTGTAAGGAGCTTCAGCCAACTCGACGGACATCACTTCACCTGCCTAACCGTTTAGTGGTTTATCTTACGTACTGTTCAGGGTAGAGAAAAGCCATGAGTAATATGGAAGTTCCATTGAGTGTGGATATGTGAGAGAATATTTGCTCGTTAACGGAAACTCGGAAGACAACCCTGACTCCTTACGATCTATTAGTTTGGAGAGCATCTAATTTTCTCTTGTTATGGAGCTATGCCTCTTGCACGTGGGCAACTAGACTTCCTGAAAGCCGTTTCATCCGTAGAGATATCCATAGTCTAGGCCAAGTCTGGATACTTTCGCATATATGCCTGGGTCCTGACGGCTAATCCAGAATAGATGGAGCCGAAATACTATATGCCCACAAAGACCTTCCTCGGCTGGCCTGTCCTAGCTTTTTGATGCTATTCTGGTTCTCTATGAATAAGAGATAGTCATCACTAAGCGAGTTTCCAACATCCATGTGTGTGTTCCGGAGATAGCCATCGAATCTGGAAGGTAGCACTTGACTATAGAAAGAAGATACAGCATGACTCGAGCATCGAGCTTGTATTATGGTCCACTCAGGTACAAAACAAGTCACCTAGGGCCCTTGATACCATCGTTCGCCTAAATAATCTGCGCAATGGCCCCTAAATGGTCGCTAGTATAGATAGTACCTAGATCCAGAAGGTAACATTCGGCCACGGAAGGCTAGATCCGGCGGGCCGAGCTGTCAGCTGCAAGGTTTAACTAGATACTCCCGTCTCACTAGGGAAAGGCTTTAGACTGGTTATCTCGTTAATTAATACCCCTGCCTTCTTTGGCCAATGGGGCGAAATGAGATACATCGGCAGTTCAGGTCAGCTTCTAGCCCCTACATAGAAGTCGAGAGAGAAACCCATGGCTTCTTGGCGTTCTATATGGCAACTATAGATTTAGCGAAAACTGTCTCAAGACCCGAGGCAACTCTGTCCCTTGGGTAGCAATCAGGCCACAAAGCTGATGGCAGTCTGGGCAGATTGATTCAAGTTTTAAAATTCTCCTCCATCTGAGAAGTCTTCGGGCCGACAATTGTCTCCAAGAATAAGTCAATGAGCGAGGCAATTTACAATAGGGTATATTGGTTTGTCTCTGCTTGGTCAATCCATAGGTTGAAGAGGTCTCTGGTTGAGCATCTCACATGTGATTGCAACGCTAGATTATACACTTGCTCTAGAGGAGCTTTTGTGTAATAACTAAAGTACGGCTCGGCTGAATTAGAAAGTAGTTGTTGAACGGAACTTGCTTTCGTTTACGAGGCCTCAGATAGCAGAGACTGACCAGAAGTTGTCGACAGAGATGGTAGACCCTCAGTGATACAAGTACAAAGTCCAAAAATAACATTCGAGTCATGTTTTCGTGCGAATACTGTCAAACCCTTACGTAAACTTATACCCTCGAAACGTTTGTAATCAAGTAAACTATCTACAGTTTTGAGTTGGAACTTTTTTGTCTAATCAGGAGCTCTGCCCAAGTGGCTCGATATTTGTCCAGGCAAGTTTCAAAAATCATCCACGTTCTCGGTCAGAGATTTCCCGAAGCGACAATCTAGGCGAATCTTTTCACATGATTGTGGACCATTACAATGAGCCCTGGTGAACTTTATTCCATCGTACCTGAAACTTCGTTCCCACAGCCAATGACTTTGCCAAGCTGACCTTCGGTAGAAGTTCAGATGTCGGGTGATGGTGATGACCTTGCATTGTCTGTCAATTTTGGGCATGAACTTGCTCAGAGGAGAGAAGAGGAAGGAGAGAAAACGGAAGAGAAAATTCTCTCTCCGGATGTCATGTTGACGAGTGAAGAGCAGGTTGATATCAAAGATTTTCAGACCAGAAAAAGGTATATAAGATGGCTGTTGCTCTGTACAAAATCAACTTCATTCCCCAACAACTCAACAATCATGAAGCTGCGCTGGGTCTTCGCGGGACTCTGCTCCTCGGGAGCTGTAGCCCTCAACCTCCTCAATGATACACTTCCTTCACCTCTCGGCAACACCCAAGACCAAATCTTTCTGGTCAACAACACGCAGTACCTGGCTGTTGACTCGGGCCTCTCTTCTGTCTCCTACGCCTCAGACGCTTCCCAAGGCCCTATCACCTACATCTCTGGCTTGACTGCAGACACCACTGGCGACGAGCTTGAAAAGGCTGTCAACGGAGCGCTAGAGAAAGACGACGTTTTCACGTCGGATTTCCTTGAGACCATTCTCATTGCAGCCAGCGGCCCTGACGACCTTTCCGACTCCGTTGTGGACTATCTCGACGGCCTTGACGCTGAAGTTATCTACGCGGACGACAATGGTCCTGATCTCTGCGGTACCTCTACGCTCACTCCGTGCCCCCTGTTTGGGTTCGCAGACGGTGAGAGCCTGAATCTGAGCAAAGTCTTACGATTGTATGTAGATACCTACAGAACCTTCGTAGTCGGCACATATGATACTCGTGACGGCTATCGTGCTCTGCCATACCTTGCGTCAGAATGGGGCGCTGGCCTCATTCCCGTTCCTTCGAGGCTGTACAGCATTGAGGACGACAGACCTCTTGCTGGACTGCGAATCGGTGTCAAAGACATTTACGACCTGGAGGGCATTCAGACCACAGCCGGCAGTCTCGCATACGCATCCATTCACCCAACCGCCGACCAAACAGCCCCAGCTCTTCAGCGTATCATCGACCAGGGCGGCGTCGTGGTGGGCAAGCAAAAGACGGCTCAGTTTGCCTCACCCGAAAGCCCCTGGGACTGGAACGACAACTTCTACCCTCGCAACCCCCGTGGAGATACGTTCCTGAGCTGTTCTGGCTCTTCTTCTGGAGCTGGATGTTCTATCGCTGCTTATGAATGGCTTGACTTTGCCATTGGCACTGACACTGGTCTTTCCGTTCGACAACCTGCTGCTTTTGCCGGTGTCTTTGGCAACAGGCCCTCGCAGGGAATGATTGATATGAACAACATTGTCACGAACGCCTTCAACACTGATACCGCTGGGTTGTTTTCTCGTGATCCTGTCGCTTGGGCCAAGTTTGCGAAAGCCTGGTACGATGATTCTCTTCACCAAAGCACATCTGTGAACGGTCTACCTGCTCTGTCGGTTCCTGATGACGATACATACCCCAAGCGTCTTCTCTACCCGACCGATCATCTCCCTCTGCAGAACCCTGCTGCTGAAGCTGTTCTCCAAAAGTTTCTCAGCGCTGTGACGAGTGCTGTTGGCGTGACAGTCGCTAAGATCAACCTCACCGAGACGATCGAGGATACTTTGAACCGCCCACTGTCTGACATGCTCAGCGACCTCAGTATCCTGTGGACACATGATTTGATCAAGGAGACAGCTCAGCCTTTGATCGCCGGCTACAAGTCCAGCTTCCCTCCCATTGACGAGCCTTATCGTTCATTCTTCCACAGCGCAGTGGTCGACGATGCTAGCTACAAGGCTGCCATGGCCAACCGAACTCGAGACGCCGCTCTCTGGCATAGTAACGTTCTCTTCAACACTAGCCAGTCCTGCTCCGAGTCCATCTTGCTTTACGACATCGGCACAGGCGGCCTCCCGTCTTTCCGTGAGAAGGATCTCAACGATTCCCCTGGCGCCGCTTATCCCGTCGATCCTCGAGGTCCCAAGGCGGTTTCCACTATTGCCTCTTACTTTGGAGATGCCGACTACACGATCACCATTGGACAGGTCTCGTACCAGAGTAATGTCACGTACCAGGCAGAGATGATGCCCGTTACTATCAACATGGTGGCCAAGAGGGGGTGTGACTTTGTTCTTTTCAACTTTATCAACGAGTTGGTGGAGCAGGGTATTCTGAAGGCTGTGAATGTAGGAAAACAGGCGTTCTCCTCCTAATGGACCTTTCTTGCTGCTGGTCGCGCCGACTAAGTAGCCTTACTTTCACATGTGCATGAATGCGACTTGGATTTTTCTTAGCAGATCTCTACCGGTGGTACTAGTGCTTTATTTAACTTGAATTCATTATCCTCAACTTGGAAACAGACTAAATTGCCCAAATTTCTCCTTTGTTTAGAAGCTATAGCTCAATACTCTACAGTTACTCTCACTCCCTTACTTCCTTCTTCCGTGACGGGCACAAACATATCGTGATCATAGCGAACGTCTCGCTCTGTTGTTTCATACAGGCGCATGTGTGGCATGACTCTCAGAACCAAGGCCGTAAGCGAAAGATACAACTCACACAATGCGAGACTGGGATAATGTCAGTAAAAGGGACTTTCGAGATATTGGGCTGAGAATATCATACTTTTTACCAAGACACCCACGACTGCCTTTGGAAAACGCAATCATGGACTTTTCCAAATATTTCCTGAACTTCCCGTCGTCATCTATCCATCTCTCAGGAACAAAGGCGTACGAGTCTGGGAAGACAGTCTCATCGTGATGCGAGATGGCTGCCGACATGCCAATCGCATAGCCTCGAGGTAGCACCAAAGTGACAGGTTTCTTGTTGAACTCTCCCATGTAAATGAGTTCTTCTTGAGTTGGCACACGGGCGGTGCGGCTGGAAACGCCGTAAGATAAACGTAGACCTTCCTGGATAACTGCTCCGAGATATGGGAGCTGCTCCAGCGTCGTCCAAGGAGGCAAATGGCATGGATCTTCAACAACTTGGGTCAATTCGGCTTGCAATTTCTTCAAAGTCTCGGGTTGCGATAGCAGGAAGTATGTTATCACAGCCAATGCCCAGCTTGTGGTTTCTGTTCCAGCGTTGACAACAGCCACGGCCTCTTCAACGAGACGATCCGATTTCTTTTCACTTTCGTCGAGCTCGGATTGCAGCAAGTCAGCGAAAACGGTTGGTCTGTCATAGACAATGCCATTATCCAGGTCTGTTTTGGTCTTTTGCACACGCGACGGTATATCGATCTGCAACGTCCGGATAAGGAGCGCCGCGTCCGCGGGCAGATAGTCGACAAGATACTTGCCCAACTTCACGCTGGGAACGAGGAAGGGGAAAAAGCGGAAGATGAACACAGGCTTGAGCACTGCTAGAGTCGCTTCACGGTAGTTGGGCTGCCAGGTGTCGCGCGACAACAGGCCAAAGGCCTCACCGAAGCAGTAGCTAGAGATGGCATCAGATGTGAAGCAGCTGTATGCGTGCGCAACATCAAAAGGCCTGCTTTTCTTCTCGGCCAAAAGCTTTTTGCAAAGTGTTTGTACCAGGTCGTGGATCTCGCCTTCAAGCCGTGCAATCATGCCCCTTGAGAAGAACTTGGCTACAGGTGCGCGTCTGCTGCGATGTAGATCATGGTCAATCGTACCAAAACCGTTGCTTGTCCCAGCTGCTGAGCCATTGACTTGGTGGAAAGGTTTGTCGCGTTTACGACCGCCAACAGCGTAGATCTCGTCCGAGAAAGCCATATCGGCACAATGCGTCTCATTAGGATTGATGCGGACAATAGGACCTTAACGCATTAGAACCATTACTTTTTTTTCCGAGGCGCACCGCTTACCATATTTCTCATGCATCTTTTTGATAGCATGGGTATAACGACCAACAAGAATTACATCGTGGTAGAATTCAGGCAGATACGTTGCTGCCGCGAGTTTCGGACCGGGTATCTTGCTCAAGGGGTGAAGCGGCGAGATATTGTATAATGCTTGCAAGAATTTGAATACAACCCAACAAGATATCGCAATCACGATCCAGTCTTGGGCCGTCAGAGACAACATTATGGTGCCGTCCCCCATTTTTTTTCAAGGGTTCAATATGCGCAAAGACCCTTGAACGACCAGTGCAGAGGCCTGGAAAATAATAAAAGCGACACAGGGATAAGAGCGTAAAAGGAACAAGGCGAGGGCAGGGCCTGTTCTTATAGTGACTGCCAAGACTGCCTATGCACGCATTAAATTATTTGATTAATCACTTTTCTCACCTCTCGCTTAGCTTTATACAGGACTTAGCTTGCTTAGTTAGGGCAAAGTAAACAAACTAAAATTATAATAATATTAAAATCAACTTCTCTATCTTATATATATCGCTTTAATAAGTACTACTTAGGTATTCTTTCATACAATTTGCTTCTATTATTAACCTCATTAACTAAAGTTTAGTACTAAGTGTAAAGTGTAATTTCCGGTACGTAGTATAAATAATATACAAGTAATTATGTTTATATAAAACGTCTGCTTTACACGAAAAAGAACAGCAGCCATGGACTGTGCATAGGCCTTCCTGCAGAAGAACAAATAAAAAAACCCACTGCTGCAAACGTGCGACAAAGTTGTCTTAGGCCATTCTTCAACCCTGTTGCCTTGTTCCAAATAGGTATTGTTCTCCGCCACCATGTCTCCACCGGCTCAATCTAACGCTTTTTATTCTACCATTTCCGTTATAGCAATTCCCACGCTGCCCTTCTTGATGTTGGGCCGAATGGGTCCAGTTTGATCAGTACGACCGGGGCCAGGAGCAGCGGCAACGGCGATTCCCAATTCTTTGGCGGCTGCGAGATCGAACATCTCAAACTGCGTGCCTGTTGTGAGGAGGAGCTTCAGGTTGGGCAGCTGGCGGAGGAGAGAGCCAGGGAAAGCGGTTCGTTCGCGGACAGTCGAGATGAGGTCGAAAGGGCGGAGTCTCTCGACTAGACGCGTTACCTCAGCGTCATTGAAAGGGACGATGGTATCGTTGAAGGTCGTAATGTGTATCTACGAAGGCGGCTTCTTTGAGAAATAAGGTACAGATGTATTCAGATAGTCGTCGATGATGGCAAATGACGGAATCCTCTGCTGCGAGGCGCTGCCTATCGCTATGCCCCGTCATTCTTGGCCGCCAACGTTTGATAGTTCTTCGTAAGGAGCCTGCAGGAGAAAGGTATCGTGTAGTGGGGAAGTTTGACCATCCTGGTTACAATGATGGAAAGACCTTGCTCGGGAAGCTTACCGCTGGTTGGCAGGTTAACTACAAGGACTTGTTACTTGCGTCGAACCGCCCAAGGCTTGAGCACATAGACGGGTCATCCCAGTGGCAAGATCCGCGTCTTGAGGGCATGGCTCTGCCCAGCGGCTGGCATGAGAGCCAAGACCAAGATGGATACCCATACTGGTTCAGAGCCGGTGTGAGTAATGAGCGCTTATACTCTGATCCACGACTTACTTACAGCGAGCTTATAAAGCGAGGAGTTGGAGTAGAGAGGCTAGTTATCATCTGAATTGGGTGGTATGATAAATAGAAAAGCTCAAGTGTATCTGTTATTATACGACCAGGATAAACCACGTGGATAGCTCCTTTTAAAAAGCGGAAATTCATAGAATAACTGGTAGTACTGATACCTCTTAACAGTGTTTATTTTTACCTCTTAACCGATGCGATGCTATCTGTTGCCATTTCTATGTCGCCTATGGGCGTTATCTCCTTCCTGTATCTGGTATCTTCCCTTTCAAGAGTAAGGATTTACAATCATAGCTAACACACCTTATCTATAATCTAGAGAGCGATTATACAACATCCTGCCGCTGCTTAACTAGCATTCTGATTATACCTCCGTATAAGGGATTAACAGCCAGTTATACAGAGAGATTTTAATACTAAATTATAATATAGAGCTTATAAACTTATAGAG